>RJWM01013076.1:0-54764 GCA_004363535.1 Dasyprocta punctata | reverse complement strand
AAAAAAAAAAAAAAAAAAACTTACTACTCACTGGTAGTTAAGGGAAGGAAGGCTAAGAGAAGAAATAAAGATAATGTACAAGTACTGTATCTAGGTTTGGTTTAGAAGAATTGCACACAATGAATGCTGAAGATGTCTAGAAAACGTTACTAATAATAAAGGTCTTAAAGCTTCCTTAAGAAATGGAGTTTTCATGGGATCTTAAGGAAGAAAGAGAGCTACAGAGAATTAGAGGACATGTTCAGGTTATATGAAAGCTGCTAAGAAATAAGAAGGACAATAGTTGCTTATGAATAAAAATAAAGGGATAGCCTTAGCTAGGATGCTTGTTTGTAAAGAGTTAAGTGTGGTGAGACTGAATGCAAACTCAGGTGAGTCTGGTGTTTCCTTTCCCACTCCAAGAGGCACTTTACCAAAAACACCTACAGAAAATCTGGCATGGATCAACCAATGTTATTATGGTTTATGTCTTGGTGTCCCCCCAAGCTTCATGCAATCACGGAGGTGGCTGAAGCTAGTGTTTGTGATAAGTTCATTGTCTAGTGCTGGGATTAGTAGTGTGAGTGCTGCACCTGCCCAGTGGTGCAGGGCCAACATAGAATGTAAGGGTGGAAAGGAGGCATGCTTCCTCTCTATTACCCTTTTACTCTTGTTGCTTGTGGCTGGCATGAATGGCTGCCCCTCAGCTATGCCCCCTCTGCCTTGGAGCATGCTGAGTATGGACTGAAACCTCCAAAAACTATAAGATAAATAAACCTTTCCTTCCTTCACTTTGGGCATCAGGCATTTTGTCTCGACAATGAGAGAAAAGTAACCAAAACAGAATTTGGTACCAGCAGTGGGGTCATTGCTGTGACTGTACCTGACCATGTGGTTTAAGAGCCTTTGGGAATGGCTTGTGGGAAGAGTTTGGAAAGGTTTGGAGACGTCACCTGAAAGAATGGAGCTGGAATGCCTTAGGCTGTTTTGCATGGGAGATTCTGGTCAGAGCTCAGGAGATCAGAAGGCTGATAGAAACCCTGCTGGTAAAGATAGGCTCAGAAGGTTTCTGCTGAGAAGAAAGCCTGCATTGATTGCTTGACTCCAGACAATGTGTATTATGACTTGGCAGAAATCTGCATTTGGCTTATGTCCATAGACTTTGCCTGAGACTAACATTAAGGGCAGTGGACTAATTAATCTAGCAGAAGAAATTTCAAGGCAGTTGAATGTTGAGGTGGTGGTATGGCTATTGTTAGGGGCTTTTAGCCAGGTTTATGTTGCAAATCAAGAGCAAAGAGCCCAGCAGGATAATTTGAAATGTTGTGAATTTGGTCAGAAATAAAGCTCCAGTAAAGCTGTGGACTGTAAAGATAGAGCTGAGAGCTCCATTGTTGAGAAGGAACAGGAAAGTAAAAAAGATGGCCTGGGGGGCATCACAGGAAGCAATGGTGGGTCCTCCCCCCTTTGCAGCCTCAAAGACTTTGCTTGGAGGAGAAAGCAGCAGAGCACCATGTTCCAGAATGGCAGCAATGGTGAACACACCAGGTTCCAGAATGGTGGCAACATAGGAAATTGTTCCTCACAATCAGGTTCAGAGTGCTCAGCCATCCATGCACTCGACTCCTATGGCCAAGAGAGAGGAAAGCCTCGCTACCGCTCCAGCTGGCAGCAGATCTTTCCAGCATCCACGTGGCGCTAATTTCAGGGGGCCTGGGCAGTCAGGCAGTGTGCCCCTGAGAGGGCAATATGTGAAGCTTTGAGTGTGAAGCCAAAGGTATAATGGAGAACCCAGAAGTTTGGAAAAGCCAGGAGCATGGATCATCTAAGGAAGGCTACAAGGAGTGAGCAGAACAGGCCTAAGAGAGAAGCTCTTGGAGCTAACACCCCTGGAAGTGCTGTGGGGTTGAGTCACTCAAGTCTTGTGGAGCTCACAACCAGATTACTTCAGATGCTGAGCACAGAACTCCAGGATTTAATGTTTGCCCTGCTGGATTTCAGACTTCCTTTGGTCCCATTCCTTTGTATTCTGTTTGTTCCCTTTGAAATGGTAATGTTTATCTTGTGCCACTGAATGTTGGAAGTGTTTAACTTTGTTTTCATTTGTACAGGGGGTTACAGGTAAGAGTTTGCCATAGATCCTGATAGAGACTTGGGAATTGAGCTCGCAGCAATGCTGAAACTGTTAGGATTTTGGCAACTCTTGGAGATGGACTAAATGTATTTTGCATAAAGCATTTGCATGAGTCTTTGGGGGGGGGACAGGGGTGGAATATTATGGTTTATGTCTTGGTGTTCCCCCAAGACTCAGGCAATCATGGAGGTGGCTGAAGCTAGCGTTTGTGATAGGTTCATTGTCTAACGCTGGGATTGGTGGTGTGAGTGCAGCACCTGCCCAGGGATGGGGAGCCGACATGCAATGTAAAGGTGGGAAGGAGTCATGCTTCCTCTCTTTTGCCCTTTTGTTCTTGTTGCTCATGGCTGCCATGAATGGCTGCCCCTCAGCCATGTCCCCCTGCCTTGGAGCCAGCTGAGTATGGACTGAAACCTCCAAAAACTATAAGATAAATAAACCTTTCCTTCCTTCATTTTGGGCATCAGGTATTTTTTCTTAACAATGAGAGAAAAGTAACCAAGACAAATGTCAAAATATTTTATATCTAGTTCACCTGCTACATTCCTGTAGTCAGTAATCATTTGTAATAGTAGATACCTGTACTTAGGGCCAATATATTTGAGACATTATCCTGGAGAAAAGTCTGGGATGTGGTGTTTCTAGTGAATTGCTCTATAGGATCCTTAATAGACTTAACTCATATGCCTGACACCATCCCAAGGTACCCCAACCACTACTCTTCACCAGGAACTGACTGCATACTAGTGAACATTATATGGTATAGAACACAGGCTGAAAAGTGCGTTGTTATGTGATTTTATCTTTGTTTGAATGTCACAGACTATAACTTACATAAACTGAGCTGGTCTAGGTTCATCAATAAATGAGTCTCTTGATGCAATCAAGAGGTGGTTAACATGATATGGATGAGGCTGCTGTCAGCACGAAATGGCATACGTCTTATAGTAAACTTTTTTAGAAGTAGGAATATGCTCTAAAATAATGACAAGTTAGTTTGGCAAACACATAAACTAGTAATGATTTACTGTCATGATCAGGTGTTCTATACTGTATACAATTGTTTGTGATATATTTTTATGTGACTGGCAATATAATAGGTTTGCTGCTACCAGCATCTTTACAAATTCTTGAGTGTTGCCTTGCTATATGATGCTACAAGGCTACAATGTTATTAGATGACAGGAATTTTTCAGCTCCATTATAATCTTATGGTCTAGGAATCATGATTCTTCCTTTGTAGATTTCCAAAAAGCTTTAATATGCAAAATTTGAAGCTATGGATTTACTTGTCTTGTGTATAGGAGAGACTAGATACCAGTGATTATGGAGATCTAAAATATTCCAAAACAATCACTTGGTACTAATGATTGGAATATATATATTATATATATATAATATATATATATATATAATATATATATGTTAGATGATCTTTTACTATAAACAATTGCTTGACTTTTTGTTTTATTTTCAAAACTCTGACAAAACCCCATTGCATGTGAAATACTGCAAAGAATCAACAATCAGGATCACATCTTATTAAAAAGCTTTTATAGAGGGAAAGAAATCACCAATGGAGTTAAAACACAATCCAGAAAGTGGGAAAAAATTTTAGCCAGTTGTTCCTCAAAGGACTAATATCTAGAACATATAAAGAATGGAAAAAAATCAGATCCCTACAAATTTAAAGGCAAAATCTAAAAATAGGCATCTGAGATGAATACACACTTCTCAGACAAAGAAGCACAAATGGCAAATAAATTTATGAAAAGATGTTAAACATCACTGGTCATTCAGGAAATGCAAATTAAAACAACACTGAGATTCCATCTCACCCCAGAAAGAATGGTTATAATCAAGAAATCAACCAAAAACAAAAGCTGGAGAGAATGTGGGGAAAAAGCAACTCTTCTCCATTGTTGGTGGGAGTGTAGACTGGTGCAACCACTGTCAAAATCAATGCACAAATTCCCCAAAAAGCTAGGACTAAGCCAGGCGTGGTGGTACACATCTATAATCCCAGCACTCAGGAGGCTGAGGTAGGTGGAGTGTTGTGGGTTTGAGGCTGGCTTTGGCTGCAAAGTGAGCAAAGCTGGCCTGAACTACACAGTACAACCCTGCCACACACACACACACACACACACACACACAAAACGTGGCTGGGAGATTGACTCAGTAGCTTAAGTGCCTGCCCGGCAGGCATGAGACTGTGAGTTCAATCCCCGGCACAGGCAAAAAAAAAAAAAAAAAAAAAACCTAGGACAAGAGGTCCCATTTGACCCAGTTGTTATTCTTGGTATCTTCTCAAAATAATTAAAAACATCATACCGTGGCAATATGTGTTCACCCATGTTCATAGTGGCACAGTTTGTAATAGCTAAATCTTGGAAATGATCCAAATGCTCATAACCAATAAATGGATAAAAGATATGTGGGGCTTTTTTAGTATACTGGAGTACTACTCTGCCATAAAAAAGATAAATTTGAGACATTTCTAGGTAAATGGATGCACCTTGAGACCATATTCTTAAGTAAAATAAATTGGACACGCATATGTAAATACCACATTGTCTCTCTGGCGTGAGACACTGAAAGTGTAAGTAAGAACCAAAATGTATAATGTATATCATGAAATAAGAAACCATGCAAAAGGAAAGGGGAACTAGGGAGGGGGAAAGAAAGAGAAAAGAAAAAAATGATAAAAGAAGGATAAAATGGAAACAAAGCTTTGTAAATAGGAGGAGAAGAGGGGTTGAAGGGAGGGGAGAGGGAGGGGGAAAAAAGAGGCATCAAGGAATATCATGTACAGGTACAAATTCCATATGATGAATGTCATCATTCTGTATATGTAAATTATACCAATAAACTAAATAAAAATATATAAAAATGACAAAACCCTGGCATTATTTAAGAAATGTGTATTGAAACAGATCCTATCTCCTATTGAAATAAAAAAATCTTATGGGACCATCTTCATATACGAGATCTGTGGTAGACTGAAATATGGAGAATCATTACGCAGCCCATGACTGTAGTTTGAAAACTTTAGTACTGCCTTATTAGAAACAAAATAACTGCTGTATTAGATTTGGCTATGACTTGTGTCTAGATGGCCCCCCAAAGCCTCATGCAGTCATAGGTGGGGCATTTCAAAGGTGGCTGGACTAGGGTGTGTGATTCTTGGATTAGGGATGTGATGCTGGGATTACCGGTGCCCCAACCTCAGTGTTGGTGGCACCACCCAAAAGGCAGGTAGCCTGGATGGAATATAAAGGAATGGAAAGAAGCTGCCCTGCTACTTTGCTTCTTTGCTGCCTTCTGCCTGCCCTGCTGCACCATCGACTGTTTCTCTTGCACCATGCCCCTGTGCCATGCCACCCTGCCTCGAAGCCAGCTGACTATGGACTGAAACCTCCACACAAACTTTAGTGTCCTACTTATGTCCTTGTAAATTCTACAAGGTAGCACAATGCTTGGATTCCGGTAAACAGGTGACCGTTTAGAAGTGGCCATCCACAGTGACTGAGATTAGTCTTATATCTTGGATGTGAAAGTGGCATTAATTGAGCAGAAACATAAATTGAACACGCAGTCTGTCTTTAATTCAGCAACACTGATTAGGCACTTGCTATGCGCCAAGCTCTGTGCCACTTGCAGGGAAACGGAGACAGTAAGAAAGAATAACCACCGCCACTGCTGCACGTTAAGCGCTGTAAGCCTCTGCAGAAGGTATTTCATTCAAGTTAGGCACCCTTATCTTCATTTTCCCGGGAGGAAAATGTGGCTTTGAGAAACTGTGAGCACTTGTTGGGTTATCTCACTTTACAGCCCCTCACCCCCGAATCGATGTCCTGAACTTCGCCAAATACATCCTTATGAAGTTACTCTGTATTACTAAGAACAAAATGAGACCCTGAGCTTCAATCGAGTTCATCTACTCTCTTGAGAACTCCAGATTTTGGGGCGGTGTGAGCGCCCCCTCCAGTCTTAACAGCATGCATCCTGCTTCTAACACCTTGAGCAGTTAGGTCAGAAGGAAAGGAAAGGTGAGAGAGGTTTCGTTGACCCTTTGAATCGTCTACGCATCATCCATCCATCCTTCGGGAAGAATGCTAGAGCCTAGGCTGCCTCAGTCTCCCACGTTGCACGCAGTCACCAGTTTCCTTGCTTTCCCAGCCCTGCGCGACGGCCACACCAAATACTAAACCTTGGGCAGGAACCAAAACGGCCACTTCCCCGCCCTCTGGGCGCAGTATGCAAATCCGAGCACCAGGAAGTAGCCGGGACCTCTCGGCCGAGCCCAGCGACAGCCAGTTCCTCTCCCACCGTGTGGGGCCGCGCTGCCACTCACTGCCCGGCCGTGGCGCCTCCAGCCCACGGTAGGCACGGCAGCCGCCACCCCGGCCCCGACCCCGCGCCCCTGGCCGCGCGTCCCGCGTTCCCGGCCCGCGGCCCCTCCGCAGGCGGGCCCCGCTGCGCCGTCCCGTCGCGCCCCCCGCTTTGAACTCAAGTCACCGTGGAGCTCCGGCGCTGCCGCCCCGAAACTTTCATCGCGAGCGGGTGAGCTCCGGGCTTGACCTGGGGAGGTGAGCGCGGACGCCCGGGTGGACGAGCGGGGACGGCGGCTGTGCCTCGGGTGGCAGCCCGGGTAGCGGGCTTGGCTTGGGACCCGGGGCTTCGTTGCGGGCCTCGGCAGCAGAGGTCGCGCACTGCTTCGCGGCCTCACTGGCGCCCGCCCCGGGCGGATAGAGCCCCGAGAGCCGTCCGCAGGGGTGACCCGCAGGGAGCCGGCGCGGGGGCGGCGGCGCCGCAGGTGTCCGCAGCCGGCCGCGCAGGGGCGTGGCGGGAGGCCCGGGAGGCGCTGCGGTCCCGCTCGAGCCACTCCCCGCGCGCGGGGGTGGGGGGCGCCTCTGTCCGCGGGCAGCGAGCGCGCGACAGCTATCCCGGTGGGGACTCCTCGGATTGAGCAATCCGGTCTCCCCGCAGGGCGCCGGGTCCCCAGAGGTGATGCGTGGACTTCGGCCGGGTCCTCTCCGACGCCGGCGACCGCTCCCCTCTTTGGTGGCCCCGGGGCAGGATGGTGACGTCGAGCGGCCGGCTGCGGCTGGGGCTGGTGCTCAACCTCCCGCAGAGCCGGGCTCCTCGCAGCCTGCAGCTTAGCAGTCTGATGCCTTGGCCGAGAGGAAGCGGGAGTTATTTTAAGAATTCAGAGGTTGCCTTTCCTTCGCGTTGGGGGAAGGGTGCAAGTTCCCACTTTCCCAAGTTGTCTGAGAGGGCTGCGCGTCGTCTCCGTGCTCTCTGCATTTATACTGCTCTTTCCAGCCGCCCTACCGCCCTGTGGACTTGTGCTTGTGTCTGCGCTTCGTACGTGTGAGTGGTGTGTGTGTGTGTGTGTGTGTGTGTGTGTGTGCGTGTGTTGCCAAATCCATCTTAACTTCTTGCCACCTCTGAAACTCAGGTTAGAACCTAGGCCTTGCAGTCTCCCAGCAGTGTCTGGGTCTCCTCGTCTTTGAGAGAGCGTAACTGCCGCCGGGGCTGTTTAGTACGCAGAAAGCTCCTGGAACACGCTGGGCATTCCGTAAACACTACTGTTATTGTTGTTTATTGCAATGAATTTTATCTGTGAAAACGAGGCTTCTTGGCTCTCGTGTTTTGGTGATTTTTAAACCTAAGACTACATGTTTGATTTAACATCTGACCTTACTAGTAAATCTGCCTAGTAATTATGTGAGGGAATTTGCCATCCCACAGCAGACCCAGCAGTCCAGTGCCCCGCAGAGCCAGTCACTAACGATGCGGGACTCCTGGTTTGTTGCCTGCTTTGGGGTGCCTGCTTCTCTGTGCTGACAATACCTGTAGCGGTGCTTAGGGGAACAGGCTCAGGATACAGGAGCTCACTGAGTCCTTAAGTTACCCTGCTGGGAAAGGGTGGGATCCAGCTAGAGGACCCAGTCTGTTCTTCGGTTCTGGTTTGGAGGTAAGAGGGGAAAACGTTTTCTGACTTGAAGGAATTTAAGTGGATCACCAGAGCCCTGGGTAACGAGGCCAGCTTGGCTGTAGGTGAGGTGACTCTTCTGAATGAAGGGTAGAGAGCAGCAGATGTGAAGGAAGAGAAAACAGAAGCCAGGAAACCTGAGTTGGTTTCTTTGCTCTTGTGTCTCACTGTGATTTGGGATAAGTCACTTGGACCATTTACTGAGCCAAGGTTTCATTCATATCAGAACAGGAGTTAAATTGTGATGTGTCCACATGTGTGTAGACTGCATTCACCACTTAAGAGGGAAGTGCCATGGCAGCAGCCTTATCTGTCTTGTCCAAAATGATAGCTAAGTGCCTGGCACGAACTTGGTGCTCACTGGAGATTACTCGAAATAAGGGAGGAAGGCCTGCCAAGGACGTTTAGAGATGAAGAAACTTGGCTGGTTTCTAAAGCATTTGGAGCTTTCTGGCCCTTTCTGTCCTGGTCTCTATGATGGGAATTTTGGAGAAAACGTTGACCACCTCTAGTGTTCTAAATGGAAATCTTTGCTCAGGAGTAGTCTTTACTCTGTGTTGCTGGGAGAGAGATCTTAATGAGAAGCATTACATGTCTTCTACTAAGGTAGCCCCCCCCCACTTTGTCTTAGCGTCTTTGATACTGCAAAGGTATGTGAAGACTTTGTAAGATCCCTCTCCTTCTGCTTGTAGTAACTTATTTTTAGCAGAAAAGTGGTCCAGCAGTTTTATGAATCCATGACTTTCAAAGTTTTTGAGTTTCACCTATATTTAGGAATAAATCACTAAAACATCTGAAAAGCCAGTTGGTTCCCATGATTATGTAGAGTTGTAATTTAGCAAAATGAAAAGGTATGACTATATAGAGATGCACACCGATTTATAAATAAAGATACGATGTATAGATGCGCATAGTGTAGGGCACGGGTACAGCTCCCTGGTACTGCCAATGTCTATGATACCTAGATGGTGATGTGTGTGTGATACATAGGTTGGAGTTAACATTGAAGGGTCATAGTAAGGATCCTTAGTAGGACTTTGTTCAGTGACACATCAAATTTTTCCTGGGCATTTTTTTATAAGATGGATGAGATACCGTTGCTTGTGCAGGGCTTTGAAACTTCCTAGACTTTGGCTTCATTTCAGTTTATCCTGGCTCCTGATAGGCAGAGATACACATGGGGAGATTCAGGACTGATCCAAGGTCGCAGCCTAAGTGACACCATTTGGGACAGTAGGGGTGTTTTCTGACTCTTCCTATTTTACTACTTTTGGACCTACAGTAGATACTCAGTTACTTAAAAGCAAAGAAACAAGTTTATTATTTAATACACATTTTAGAAATGAACTGGAGAATCATGAAATAATTTTCTTGTATCACTTGGTAATTGAATTAACTGCTCGGAACATAAGAGCAAATATTGTCAAACTGAGTACTGTCTTCGAGAAATGAATATCTGTGTTTTTCAGCATTGATTCCTGTTTAGGAGTAGGGAGAGGAATCTCTAGTAACTGCTAAGGTAACTATGACTACCATTCAGTCAGCTGTAGTGACTACCTTGGTCAGTAACTGCTTAAGTGCTTATCCGGTTAATATAAAAGGACCCAAGGTATATTTGGCGAAAGAACTCTGCCACCCTGTGCCAGAAGTTTCTCCCTAAGACAACCCCCTGCCCCTGTGTGATTGTTTTCAGAATTAGGGCATCATTTGAGGTGAAAACATAAAGTTAGGAGATGGGGCCCATAGGACACATAGTAGTACAATGTTTCATTTTCTGACTCTATGCTGGGTATAGAGTGCCCTCCTAAGCCAATATTTCTATAAAATGTATTCATGACCTCTCATCTTTGCAGTTTAGTGACGAGAAGGATATAGAAGAGGAAGTTTCTTTTTTCACTCAGAAAAACTGAAATATTTCTTACAGCTGCCTAGTTTCCTGACACTTAAATTGTGAAACCTTGAGTGTACTCTATCATCATTTCTAAAATTTATTTTGAGTAAGTTCCCACTTTGGGGGAGACACCCAAGTATAGAAAATGGTACAGGAATCTACTAAAGAGGGATTAGAAATTTTGTAACAGGCCAGTTCAAAGACCTGGGTCTTCTCTTGTTTTTGGCTTAAAACAGGTGAAAAACTCTCTTATAATTTAGAATAGCAAGTTTGAATAATTAAGATTTATCCATGATGACCAGTACAGAGGCCCATGATGCCTTTTTATTCTTCATTTTTGGGTTTCTTCTTCACTTTGGGTCAGTACTTCAGTTTCTCTTCTCACAGAATAAGCCATCAACATTCTTTATTTTCCACAAAGCTATTTCTTAGAAATTGTATTTATAACCAGGATGCAGTTTTCATGATGTTTATTCCACTGTGCTTTATTACTCTCAACGTATTTCCAATCACTTTTTTCCATTTCCCTTCTTTAGCTCTTTTCCTGCCATCTTACAAATACTGCAAACCAGGAACTGACATGATGTGAGTTGGTCAATTATAGGTAAAGAATACTCAGTAGCCTCATTATTGTAAATTCTTTCATTATTCACATACTGAGATCCCTAAATGATGTCCTCTAAAATTACCCGCATGTCCTATAAAATTTCACAATGAGTTTGAGTGGCAGTTTCCTAATGGTCCAGACTCTGTTGTTGAGTTATAGAACGAAGGCAAGAAGTCTTCATGGGTGTGTAGCTCAGAGGCTCTCTGAGTTTGTCTCATTTCCTTTTTTACACTTCATGCTTCAGACAAGCCAAATATTGCACTGACTGTGTGTCCCACCTCTGTCTTGAACTACAATTCTTCTCACCATCTTTTATTGACAACAAACCTTACTGGTGGGAAGCCTTACTGGTGGGAAGCTCCTTGTGAATGTGTCTCTCCAGTTCTCTCCTTCCCAGCTCTAGGTAAAAGGTACAGTGGGAGCTGTCCTGATTGCTTTGGGTCCTTCCTAGGTGCCGGTAAGAGTCTGTAGGGCGTCTGCAGAGTTGGGTCTGCATTCACCGTGTCTCCACCTAAAGCCGTGCTGGCTTCCTGGTGTTTGGGCCTTGTGGGTGCCTCCCTCTTCCTGTAAATCTTAACCCCATGGGGTGAGGGGAATGGAGAAGCTGGGCTGCTAGAGGCCCCGTGGAGAGGACCACTTCTGCTTTCCATGGGAAGGCTATGTCACCGAGAGCAGAACTGTAGCCCCAGGGAGGAGGCCCAAGGGAGGAGGTGGCAAGGAAGTGATACTTCCCCTGCCCCCAACCCCTGCTCCTGGGCCTGGTTATTGGTCTGGACCCCACCTTCCTGATCATCCCCAATTTTAGTTTTCGGTGGAAGGAGGGAAGAATGGAAGTGGGAGTCGGGGCGGGAGGAGGGAGGATAAGTGAACTGTCATCCATGTGGATCCCTCGCAGGCAGAGCTCAGTGTGGCTCCCCCCTTGATTGGCCAGCAACAGAAAGATGTACATTTTCAATTTCTCCACTGTGGAAACCATTGTGAAACTCTAAGCAGATATTTTGAAGTCTTTTCATGGGCAGTATACAAATTTCTTAATCTGAGCAATAGTACTTCAAGGCTGTTTTTTAAAACTGCTTAAACTGTGGCCCTTTAAATTTCTGGGATGTAGCAGTGGTCGTCAAACTTCTTTGACCGCAACCCCTATCAAGAAAGATATTCGTGTGTACCAAAATATACACCTATCTGCATATAAAATAGAAAATAAAAAAGGCAAAAAAAAAATCTGGTAAGGCAGCACATCCAATTTGTTGGGTTCTGGAGTAGTCTTTCTGAGCCAGTGTAGCAGGCTCCATTAGGGTGCCAAATGTGCAGAGGTGAATCCAGTGATTTTGTAAGTCTGGTCCAGGTAACAGGTAAAAGGTTTATTGAACAAATACAAATTAAGCCAGGTGCTGTGGCACACACCTGTAGTCCCAGCTACTCAAGAAACTGAGGCAGGAAGATTGCTTTGAGCTTGGGAGTTTAGGGCCAGCCTAGTCACCACAGCACAAAACTCCAGCACCAAAGAGTATAAAAACAAACAGACAAACACACATTAAAACACACCCATGCAATGGAATTCTTTATAGATGTCCCAAAAAATACCCTTCAGTTAGACTTCCTCATATGAAAAGCAACAACAATAAAAAAAGCCTTAAATAGCTGAAGTAGGCAATGTGATAGGATTTCTGAAATAAAATATTCATATATGGGACATATCATGTATAAACTCTATGTATAAAATATTTTTATGCTGAAGTCTTAGTAGTTACTGTTTCTGGATGATGCTGAATGCTATCTTTTTTTCTTTCATACATTTTTATTTTTATTTGTGGTGCTGGATCTTGAACCTGTGTCCTTACACTTGCTGGGCCAGTGCTGTAGCACTGAACTGCATGCCCAACTGTTATCTTTATTTTTAAAAGAACCAGTATTACATATGATTTTATATTATTTATTTATTTTTACATATGATTTTAAAATAACAAGAAAAGGAACAATGAAATGAAGTCAGTGTGACTCCTGCAGTCATGCAGGTAAAAGCAGTCAGAGAACTTTGGAGCCAGACTTAGAGTTTTCTCTAAGTGTCTTTGGGGGCTCAGTTCTAAGCCCCTCAGTTACCAGCTTGGAATCCTCAAGTCCCTTATATAAAATGGGATAAGATTATAGTACCTATAAGTACTTATAAGGAAGTATAAGTCCCTTGTATAAAATGGAATAAAGTTATTTATATTACCTAATATAATGAAAATGCTATGAAAATAGATGTTAGACTAGATTATCATATCCGGATATATATTCAACACAGATGTCTTTTTTCTCCCCTGGTGCTGGTCTGCAATCTAGAGCTTCAAGCATGCTAGGTAAATGTTCTATTATGGAGCCACACCCAAGTCCCAAATGCAATTTTTGCTGCATATTTTATATCTATGGTTAGTTAAAAAAAGTAGATGTGGAATGCATGGGTATGGAAAGCCAATTATAATTGTGATTAACGCTGTCCCAGGAGAACAAATGTTCCAGGAATGTTAGAAATAGAATATTTTCTTAAAGCTTTCACCGCTATGTTTGTTTAGTGTTTGGTTTAGTGAACCATTCTCATTCTATTATTATTATTATTATTATTACTATTATTATTATTCGAAGTGGTAGGGATTGAAGCCAGGGCCTTACTTATGCAGGGTAGGTGCTGTACCGCTGAGTGTCATCCTTGGGTACATTTTTGGAGTCAGGCAGAGTGTGAGAAGTTGGGGTACAAATTTGCACATGTTGGAAATCTTGACGGGGGAGGCCCACATCTATGAGAAGAGAAGGTATTAGCAAGAAGGGAGAGGATTGGATCCTGCAGGCAGTGCACTGAGATCTCTCTGTGTCCCCAGAACTTGTAGTAGGGAGTGGGGATAAGGCTTGTCTAAGAGTTGCCTTGGAGAGGCCTGGGCTATAATACTGAGTGATGGATTTTACTGCATAAAGGAAAGGGAATCTTTGGAGCCTTTTACTGAGAAGCCAATTTTTTGTCATCACAGGCAATTTCTTGCTACATTTTTTTCATAACAAGGCATTTATTATTTAGCCAAAGAATGAAAAGACATTGACATGACTTTATTGCTTTGAATAGGTAGATGATTAACTGAGAGAATCAGAGGGACTTCCCCAGAGATTAACTTGGAGCTAGAAAACATTTATTGTGTTTGTTATGAGTACAGAAGGCTTAACCTTGTAGTGATCATCCACAAATAGCTACTTAATACTTGGCCTAAATTATATTGATCTTGCACAAACATTTGCCTGAATCTTCTTGTTGATGGCAACATTATTGAAGACATAAGCTATTTGGAGTGGAGATCTAAATTTCAGGAAGGGGGTTGTCGCGTGCTTGTCCCGGCCAGCAGGAAAAACACACGACACCGCAGTAGCGGGAGGCAAGCTTTAATCGTCCCCGGAGAGGTACGCCCGAGAAGCCTCACATGCGTCCGTCCATGACGGCTCCTTCCGTGCTTCTCCCGCCCGAGAAGCCTCCTATGCGTCCGCTCCCAGCGGCTCCTTCCGTGCTTCTCCCCGCGCGCAGGGCGGGAACCCACATAAATACCGTCCCAACATCCAATGACATCATCTCGGGGGATACACTCTCATTGGTTAGCGTCATTAATTGCCAGGTAGACATCATCTGAGGCGGGGTTACAAATAACCAGAAAATGGGAAACGAGCGCCAACTTGGCTCACTCGACGGGCGGGGCAATCTAGCTCAGGCCTCAGCTCCTACATACAGGCCTCACGGCAGAAGCACATCTCCGAGGATGGCTCCCCACAGGGGGTGTCTCTTTTATTTGATTTAAGATGATAGTATGTCATAATGCAACAACTCGATGTTGGGATTCTTATGATTTATAATTATCAAAAGCATCACCATGTCTTGGAATGGCAATATTTGGTCAAAACCAAGCAACTACCTGCATAATGAGGTACAACATATTGAGTGTCTATCACATTCAGTACCTCTGAGGCAATATTCTTTTTAAATTTCAGGAGAGATAGTATAATATGGAAGGAAAGTAGACTTCCAAGTTAGATATGAGTACCTGTGTTCTCCCACTCATAGCTTTAGGCCAGTTACTTACTATTTCTTCATTTATAAGATGAAGATGATAATACCCACCTTTCAAATTTGTGATAATGATCAACAGTAATCTTTAGCGTTCTTTCCAGTGCACAGTAGGTGTGCAATAAATGGTAGCTGTTTTTCCTACTAGACAGTCCATTAGACTGCCTTTACTCCTCTGCTTCCATTTTAGAGGGGAGGAACTCTATTTGTTCCATCAACAAACAGATATAGAATAAAGAAGGTCCAGAGTCTAGTGGAGAAGCAGCCACCACCCATCCTCCCTAGCACAGTCACTGTGTGATGCAGCATCAGGTCTTTGGTGAGTTCAACTTCTAATCTGCACACGTCCAGGGCCAGGAAGTGCAGGGAGGCCAGGGCCTGCAGTTAGGGGTGTGGTCTCTTGCTCAGAGATACCCTCAGTAGAGAAGACATGGGGACATCAAGTGTGTGGACAGTACTTTCTTAGATGTGTGTACAACGAGTTCTACATGCAGTAAGAAAGAACTCTTGGGGTAGTGAGATCAGGGAGCCCCAAGCAGTTTGGGAAGAAGGAATTTTCTAGTTGGAGACCTTCAGGGGAAAAGCAAAGGTGCAAAGAAGTCTGGGGATTCTATAAAGGAAACGAACTCTTCTGCCTGGGCTGCATAATAAATACATGAGAGGCTTCCTGACTTATAGAGTAAAAATCAAATTCAGTAAATGGAACACCATCCCTAATTTCAAGTGATTGTAATATAGAGTATAAGGTCATTGGTAGAATCAAATGTGGCACTCTAACTGCTGTCTTTTGTCTGTCTAGATCACTCTTTGTTTTTTTTTTTTTTTTTTTCTTTTTTTCCCTGGTGGTACTGAGGATTGAACCCAGGGCCTTCTCACTGAGCTACATCCCCAGACCTTTTGTTATTATTATTATTATTATTATTACTATGTTTTATTTTGAGACAGAGTCTTGCTAAGACTAAGTCCAAACTTGAGGTCCTCTTATCTTGGCCTCTCCAAGTACTGGATTTACAGGGTTGTGTCACCAATCCTGGCTACCTTTTTTTCTTTTTCTAACTAGAGACTGCATCCAGGAGTCCTCAGCCACTGAGCTACATGCCCAGTCTTTTTTATTTGTATCTTTCTAAATTTTGAGACAGGGTCTTACTAAATTGCTCAGGATAGTTTCAGATTGTAATCCTGCCTCAGCTTCCTGACGAGCTGGGCTTTCAGGCATGTGCCACTTCACCTGGCCATTTTGACTTTTTGAATAGTTTTGAATACATAAAAAGAAGATTTTAACGTGTTAAATTCCATGATTTCTCAGTATATCCTTTACTTTATGCTTTTCAGTTATTTTTGAAATTTTAAATAAATTAAGATAACCACATAATGGGGGTTTAAGTATAATTTTCCTTAAATTCCATTTCAAGTAGATAATCCTTCAAGAATCTGGTCGAAAAACAATTTCCAAATGCTTTGGTAAATGACTGTTAAACAGTACATTGTTGCTGTCATTATTATACTTGTTCAACTTAGATTTTATCATATAATACAATTTAATCAGTCTTTTGCCTCCTTCTGGTATCCGGAGTCAACCACTAGTCTCAATACCATCTACTTT
The DNA here is from genome assembly GCA_004363535.1 of Dasyprocta punctata. Taxonomy (NCBI): domain Eukaryota; kingdom Metazoa; phylum Chordata; class Mammalia; order Rodentia; family Dasyproctidae; genus Dasyprocta; species Dasyprocta punctata. The sequence goes on along the minus strand of RJWM01013076.1, from coordinate 38,471 downwards.
CCTTGGCCTGCAATATTAGAACCATAGACTTCTACAGAGTGAAGAGATTTTGGTAGTGTGTCTTACACATAATTCTTAGGAGACAGTCACTTCCCCTTGAACACTGGCTCTCAGATGTTAGTGTCTGCTGTGGATGATCCTCCTGCCTCAGCCTTCCCTGAGTAGCTGGGCTCATAGGCACATATGCTGACAAGGTTATTCTCATGATGTCTGCCTGTTGGTTCTCTTTCTGCCCTCTAGCTTGTTTTACACATTTGAAGTATTCCCTTGTTGGATTGACTGCGTAACTGCTCACTATGGTCATAAAGACAGGATGTTCAGGGATATTACCGAGTGCCCCCCTGACCCCACCAGCAATACTGCCCTTTCTTCCTAAGAGAATCAGATTTCTTGAGATGCATCTTCTCTGTGAACATTTCAGCAGCGGTTTTCCAATCCCTATCTATCACATGGCCCAGACTGGTCCAAGGCTCCTGTTTCTCTGTGTGATTGGTTCATGAACAGATTTGCTTTGGATTTGATGGTAATCAGTGAAATGAAGTCATGTTCAGTAGACAGTCTTAAAATAGAAAAAGAAAAAAGAGCTGGGGAGGGAAGAGAAAAGGGAAGTGTGAAAATAGGTGAAGGATAAAGCATGTCAGATGAAGAAAAGCAGTGTCAGAGGTAAGAAATTGGAAGGAAAATAATGCCAGTGATCTTGATTGTTAATTCATAACATACGGTGTGTGATTTTCCACTCCATGTTTTTTTTAATCACACAGACTGCTGTGACGTTGATCATAATTGGGCTCTCTAATCACAATTTACTTTAAAACGTGTATTTAATGAGCACTGTGTTTTAGGGATTGTTGTGTGTGCTTTGGGGAAATATAAACATGAGTAATATTTGGTGACATTCTTGTATCTCCTCAATCTACATTCTATTAAAACCTTTGGAAAAATAAAAAAACCCAAAAAAACAAAACAAAACAAAACAAAAACATAAGTAATAAACTCCTGTCCGAGAGGAGTTTACAGTGCTTTGTTGTCTCTGGGTTGTCCACAAACTAGAATGTCAGCAAATTTGCTGTACTTGTGGGTTGGACAGTTACCTTCTTGTTCACAAATTATAGTAAGAAGGAAGGCAGTGCAGTGAGGTGGTAAGTGCTCAGGATGTGGAATTGATCATATTTGTGCTCAAGTCCAGGTACATCTCTTCCTAGCTGTGGGCTGTGGGACTTGTTGGTCTCTAGGTCTTTATATTTAAACTCCAGAAGTTGGTAATGAGGGTCCAGGTTATAAGGAAATCCAAACTAACCACATGAGAAGCTAATGGCAATCATTGTTATTATCAGAAGTTGCTTTGCTACCAAAAAAAAAAAAAAAAAAAAAAAAAAAAAAAAAAAAAAAAAAAAAAAAAAAAAAAAAAAAAAAAAAAAAAAAAAAAAAAAAGAAAGAAAGAAAAAAAAATAGCAAATGGTCATCAGGATGTGGAGAAACTGAAACTCTTGGGCATTGCTGGTGGGAATATAAAACAGGGCAACCACTAAGAAAAACTATGACCATTCCTTAAAAATTAAATGTAGAAGTACCATATGATGCAGCAATACCACTTCTGGGTTTATACCCAACAGAAAGGAAAGTGAGATCTTGAAGGGATATTTGAACATCCATGTTCATTACAGAATTATTCACAATCAGTGAGTACAGGCAAGGTGTGTTAATGGGTAAAACAAAAGGTAGTATATCCACATAATGGAATATTATTCAGGCTTTCAAAGGAAGGACATTCTGATACTTAATACAACATGAATGAGCCATGAGGATGTTTTGCTAAGTGAAATAGGCCATTTTAAAAAAGGCATTTTTTAAAATTTCACTTATATGAGATAGTCAGACCAGTCAAATGCAGAGACAGAAAATAGGATAGTAACTGCCAGGAACTGTCTGGAGAAGCATGATGGCGATAGTTGAATTATACGCTTAAAAATAGTTAAGATGTAAATTTTATGGTATATATATTTTATCATAATTTTTAAAATGATGAAAAACGTTGATGAACTGAAGACCCATCCTAATGATTTTTTCAGTAAGTTTGATAAATTGCTCTTCTGGCTGGCGATTCACCTACCAAGCAGTCTGATGTCGACTCTTCAGTGGGAGATATGACAGGATCTTCAACCCTGTCATTTCATAGACAGCCACGAGGATTTCTGGCTGACAGAATATTGAACTGGCTGTGATGTGAGAAAGCATGATAATGGGGAAATTTATGAAGTCAGAGATCGTGGTCTAGAAAGTGAGGAAGAATTTTCTGATAGTTAAGGCTGCCTTTTCCTGGATGCAATGCGGTGCAGTCCTTCGCCATCCTTAGATGTCTGCTAGCACAGGCTAGGATGTCCCACAGGGCCTTTTAGAGAAGATTGGATTAGGTAGTCCTGAAAGTTACTTTCTGGTTTGATAATACTGCCATTTCTAGCCATGTACTCATTGATTCCAATTTCTTTTCCTCAGTACTGGTGATTGAACCCAAGGCTTTGGACATGCTTGCCCATCACTCTACCTCTGAGCTACATCTCCATCTGGAAAGATTCTTTCTAATGGAGTTCTTCCTCATAGGCTTTGAGGGGATTTTGTTTTCTTAAATTTACCCAAGGTGAGATGTGTTGGTTTGTTTTAATTTAAGCATGACATACACATAGAAAAATACAGAAAAAACAAAGAAAAGTCTAGTTCAATGCAAACCCTGTGTAACCACCCATGGATCGAAAACCATCACGATGCTCACACCTTGTATGTTATTTTCCTAAATAGTATTGTCTCCCCAAAGGCATCTGCCATTGTGCTTCTAGCTTTAATTTAATTTCCAATGTAGGCTTTGTAAAATACTATAGTATAAAGAATTGGAAAGCAATATAAAGCCAGTTGGTTTGGCAAATAAACAGATTTTCATGCTGTGGGTTTGGCTGCCACCAGCATTTCTCTGCATGTTGAATTTACTGCCACTCTATTGGAGAGCAAGTCCTTGTGCTACTGTATACTCTGATTATTTGGTTGCTGTATTTCTCACACTTGAGTTTGATCTGAGCTTTATTTAAATACCTTTTTATTCATTCATTAGTCATTAAAATTTGCTGGCATAAGCCTTTTATAGCTTATTTTCCTAACCATGCCTATGCAGCTTTATCATTTATAAATGCAAATGTGTGGCTGGGATAAGGTGATTTCCACTGGTCCACATGTAATCAAATATCCTGTTCAAGGACACCGTGTCTGCCTCTACACAGGCATTTGAAAGTACGAATGGACTCTGTGTATTCAGTGATTTCTTTGGTAAAGCAGGACTCATGTTTCTGATGTGAAGGACTACAGTACCTCTCTTACCTACTATTTATTTGCTTCTTGTCTCATGTAGTTTTGATACTTATTTTTGTTGGGGAGAGAAAGAGGCATAATTTGACCTGTGGGATTAGTTAATCCGTGAAGCAGTGTTTTATTTATTCATCATTCAGAAAACATATCTTGGATACTCACTCGTAAATATACATGCAAAGTGACTCGCAGTCATATCCACTCACTTGCAATGGCAGAGATGTTCCATATATATAACTGACCCTCCTTATTCCCAGGTTCTGCATCCTTAGATTCAACCAATTTTGGACTGAAAATAATTGAATAATATTGTATCATAAATACAACAATGACAAGACCTTCTCTTGTCATTACTTCCTAAACACCGCAGTCAGGCAAGTATTTACATAACACTTAACACTGTATTAAGTACTGCAAATGACCTACAAGTTTCGTTTGTTTACTTACTTGCTTAGATTTGGTGCTGGGGATTAGGTCATTCATACTAGGCACACGTTCTACCATTGAACTACTCCTCAGCCTCTAGAAATTATTTGAAGTATATAGGAGGATGTACATATATTATATGCAATTACCGTACCATTTTACATAAGGGACTTGAACATCTACAGATTTTTGTATCCATAAGGAAGCTTGGACCCAATGTCCGTAAGCTACCAAGGGAAGATTATACTCAGAAAATTAAAACATTTAAAAAAACAGATTGAGGAGCACATTTTTTTTTCTATTTTATATGAAAATATGAAGAACCTTCTAGGCATAATGAGGAATCTAGCTTCATGTGAAAAAGTCTCAGTTATGCTCCAGGTCAGGGCAGGGAGCAGCCCATCACAGGAGGAGATGCTGAGCCTTTGGCTTTGAGTGTCTGCAGCCCCCAAACTCCCAGCTTCCTTCTCTTTGGCCACAAGTGTTGTTGCTTGGTATAGTTGCATTTTCACCACTTGTCTCTGTTGGCAACCGCAGGATGCTACAGAGGATTTGAGCAAGGAGTGAGTTGTGGAAATGGAGGATGATGTCGGACCTAGGAACAAAGTAATTTACAAGGGAAGTAAGTTCTTCAATTGGAAATCAAAGAGGAAAAAATCGAGAAGTAACTCGTATGGACCTCTTACGTTGGTAAAGAATATGGGCCATAAGTTAGCATGTTCCAAGATGGTAGTTTGCAAGACATGTTCTACCTTGGCAATTTTAAGGTGTCTGAGGAGAAGTGGGATATCATAACTACAAACTTGAGATTCAGGAATTGGGTGCTGGTCTGCACTCTTGAATACCAGTCTTGAGACATTAAATGATATTCTTTAACTTCTGTAGTCCTCATTTTCCTAGTACATAAAACAGGAATAACAGATGCTTCCCCTTGCCCTGTCTAGCCACTTATTGATAATAAATTCCAGACAACTGGATTTTTTAAAATATTTTGTACATGGCTTTTGATGTTTTCCAGATTGAACCCTTTCCAATTTTATTAACGTAACTTTGCACAATTTCAAGATGTAATTTATAATACAATTTCTGTAAAGCTCAATATCGTTGGAGAAAAAAATCCTTATTGTGTTTTTATCAAGAATACTTGAGTAAAATGTTGTTTTCTTTTTGACCTTTCACTGAAAACAACAACAAAAAAAATCCCTACCTATTGGAATCCTCCAAATTGTAACAGGCAGTGTTGGACACCCTGGAATGAAGTCACTAGGATGGAAAAGTGGAAAGTTGAGTTTGAAATGCCTTTGTGGTACTGGGAATTGATCCTAGGGCCTCACACATGCTAGACAAATACCAATGAGCCACATCCTACTTCTAGAGACTGAGTTCTTAATCTGAGGGTAATGCTGTGGGCATTCTGTCCTGCCACATTCTGCTGCCTAATCTTCATTGTTGCACAAGGGTGGTGACAGTGTCCTAATGTCTATGTTTACTTTGGGGGAGCTGTCTCTGTGACACCCCACTCCCCTATCTATAGAACAGACATGATTGCAGCTTCTAAGTGTTCCCACATGGAGCTGATGAAACGGTAATTGTTTCCTGCATGCTGCATGGTCATTGCCTTCTTGATGAGAGACAGTATCATGCAGAGCCAGGTATAGTAGGACCTGGTTCCACATTTGAAAGCACGTATGCTCTCTGCTGGAGATATGTAACCTCAAGCATGTCGCTTAGCATCTCGTTGTCCACCTGTGGCCATCTTTACTTGGTGATAAATAACAGAAGGTAGTTTTGAAGTTTCTCTGTCATTATTTGTGTGAATGTACTCCAAATATAACAGAGGCTTCATAAATATTTAATATTTTTTTTGTTAAAAGAAATAATTTTTAGACCATAGGGTTCTGTAATGGAGCATTTTCTGTGCAGTTTTATGGAAATTACTGAAAATGTTTTCCGTACTTTATTTTTTAAAACAAGGTCTCACTGTGTTGCCCAGGCTGGTCTCAAACTTTTGTGTTAAATTGATTCTCCTGCTTCAGCTCCCCAAGTAGCCACTGTGCCTACCTCTCATACATTTTTTTTAAAAAATTGCAAAAAGTAAAGTCTCTTGGAAAGGATATGGTCATGTGAACCTAATCCATGCTTGTACTTAATACAGCATTATATTTTGATGTACTTGCTGAAGCATAAAAACAAAATGTGTTGCTAAAAGGGAAAGAATGTTTAGGTGAACAAAGATGGACAAAGGAGAAACCCACATGGGAATGATTTGTTTTCCATGCATTGTTTAGCCTCTATAGGAAGCAAAAGGAACCTTTTGACTCCTGGACCTTCATATCCTTCCCAGGAAGAACTTGAACCTGTCTGAGGATGCAGATGATCCTTTGTACTTCCTCACTGAACATTAGCTGATGATGATGAGCCACGTGATGCAATCTAAAGTTCCTTTCCTTAGATGAAAAATTAAGCTGTGGGAACCAAGGAGGAAAAGAAGCTGGGAAATGATTTGCTTTGCCACACAAGGGAAAGCAAGATTCTTAATTGGAATAATTTTATAATGATGCTGGCACAGTTATTTGTTTTACTTCTGTATCGGGTAATAATTAACTTTCACAAAAATACAATAATAGCAAGCATTCATTGAATATACATCCTCTTTTAGGTGATCAGTTCCTTAGAAGGAATATTATCGACAGTATTGTTGGCTAAAAAATCTAAGGCTTTAAGATAATAATTTGCTGGTTTAGTTACTAAGTAAATGGAACACAAGTCAGCCTGACTCCTTTTTTAAGAAGGCATGATTATAATATGTGGAGCGTAATGTCCTTGATAGTTCATTAAGCTGACTTTGAGAGATGAATATTAATGATGCAGTGAATATTTATTAAGCATACAATGTTCATGCATTAGTTTAAGCACTTGCAAGTCTTGATTGATTTAATCTTCACAATGACCCTATGATATGGGAACAATTATCATCTGTTTTTTGTAGATAGGTTAAAGTCAGTTCACCTACCTACTGTCATGTTGTCATATGAGACAGATCTGGTACTTTATTCTGAGGTCTGGTTCTCAGTTTAGCCCTCAACCTGTGAAGTCTGGCCACAAATCTAAGGTCCAGTCACTACGCTTTGACTCTGGAAGACAAAAGGCCAGAGGCTACAAACCGTGCAGAACAGCCAAAGCAAAACGGCCCTTTGTCCTTCCAACCTGGAGCAAGCTTCACTATGACCATAGCTTCAAAGAAAAAAATTCATTAAAAAAATGTACTGAAAATTTGGGCATTGAATCAAGAGTTTAAGTCACAATCAGGATGAAGTCATCATTCCCATTAACTTCAGCTGATGACTCTGTTTATATCTATTATAGTTGTCCTCATTTGTGGAGATCAAATAATTTTCTTCTTCTGGCAAAGCAAAGAATTGGTTGTACAGCTTGGACTTGGTCATGATTGCATTAGACCTTTTCTGTAGCCATACTTTTCTTCTGCGGAATACTTTCCTAGCTTTGCTTCCCTCCCCATTGGATAGTCACTGTTTGATACGTCATACTCTTTATTACTTCTTACCGTAAAATATTGCTACAAAGCCTTGGACTTTGAAAAGTTGTTAGGGTTTTAGTTAATAGGTTACTAATAGCAAAAGAAAGGGTATGTGGATCATTCAAGTTGCATAGCTCATCCCACTTTGAGTGTCTCTGCAGTGTTTGTGGCAATGTGTCTACTTTACACAAAGTAGACACAAAACTACTTTATTCCCTGGTGTATGATGTAAGCTCTTATGGTCCGAGGTTCGTTCAAAACTTGGGCTCTCCATGGGTGAATATCTCTGGGAGGATATTTGTAACACTTTCTACAGGGATAGCTCCATTCTTCACTGATAGCTTTTTGGGTAGAATAGCAGTTTTAAGGAAATGTGCAAAACTTCAACTTTTGTTTTAAAAGGGAGAATGTGTACAAATTCTTGTACTTCTTTTCATTGCTCAGGGCGTAAAATGCTTCATTAAATAGGACCCCAATTGTCTCTTGTCTCACTGAAGTCAGTATTAACAGAAGTCTTTTTGACCTGAATATGAAAGGAATTGTTTAATCAAGCTGTTTAATCTTAATGCCAGGTCTTGTACTTGCTGTTGGGTTCGTATGGAGGATCCTTTTTTGTATACCTGTAGTCTAACTGAAACCACTTCTGGTAATTTTTCTGGGCTTTATAATCTCCAGATATAGTGATTTAAGGCTTGATATTGGGTAGAGACAAAGTTTTGCTCTTACAGTCTGTGGGATTGGGAATAGAGCTGAGGCGATCCTTGTCTTTTTAATGCTGACTCAGAAGGAGCATAGGAGTAAGCCCTGTTGACCCTCGGTGTGGATCTAGTGCTGGATGTGCAAGAATTGGGGCTGTGCCCATCACCACTTCATCTTCAACCACCCTCTTCAGATCTGTCCTAGCAGGGTTGGAGAGAAGAGAGGCTTCATAGCTGAACAGAATATGCCAAGCCACTATCAAGTTGTACTTCCCAGCTTGATCAATCAGAAGCAAACAGTTGAGAAGAAACTAAGCCAAAATGGCCTTTGGACTGTGATTAAAGTTAATATACTACCCCAGAGCAGAAGTGGATTTGTACATGGAAAGGAATCTGGTGTTAGAGAAGCCAAGTGAATCTGTGATGATGTATCATTATTTAAAAAATATTGTCATTGTATTTATACCAGAAAGGAGTTATTAAAGTAGGGTAGACAGACAAGTGGAGCCCTTCTTGGAGGTGTTTATTTAAGGTATTCAAATGAACAACGAGAGCACATGCCTTTAATCCCAGCCCTGAGGGGGGCTGAGGCAGAATGATCTCAAGTTTGACTTGTACCTAGGGAATCTAGCAAGAGCCTGTGTCAATATTAAAAAACAAAAAAACAAAAACACAAAAAAACAAAACAAAACAAAAAAAAAACGAAGAGCTGGATATGTACACAGCTCAGTGTAAGGGCTCTCAGCTTAATTTAATCCCCAGTACAGCAGAGAGACAGAGAGAGACAGAGACAGAGACACAGACAGATCTAATGGGAAACAGTGAAAATTTGTAAGGTAAGTGTATCAAGACCATAGAGACATAGAAAAAGATGAAATTCACTTCAAAAAAGAGGAGAATAATGAACTGAAGTTATTTTAAATGCTTGCTCATTCATAAAATGAATAAGCTGGAAGTTTTCTGCTGTTCTGACCTTTCCCTCTAAAATCACACCTGTAATCCTAGCACTTGAGAGCCTGAGACTAGAGTAGGACAAGTTTAATGGCAGCATGGACTAGATAACAAGTTCAATTCCAGCTTAGACTACCTAGGGAGACCCTCTCTGGAAAAACAAAATCAAGCAAATGAACAAACCAAAAGATAGGGGATATGTTATTCTCTTCAGAACTGTTCTTGGTTGGAAGCACTTTTTGCTTGTTTTCAGAGTCTCGTCTGAGTACTTGTGTTTGATTGAGACTGTCCCATTGAATAGGTAATTTTTTACCTACTTATGATTAACCTATGATTTCTTTATGTATCATTTAATGTGTTTTATTTTTATGTAGACCTTGAGATTTCATTTTACTTATTTTTCAAGTGACAGGACCTTACTATATTTCCCAGACTGGCTTTGAACTTGTGGACTCAAGCAATCTTACTACTTCAGCCTCCCAAATAACTGGTACTGTAATTTTGATCTTGAGTTTTGAAACATGAAGTATTATTGTCTTACCAATAGTAAAAATATTTTTTTCTCTTAAAGCTGGTTGTAGCAATGATGTAAAATGAGTCCTAAAGTAAAGGAAAATGGTAAATACACTAAAGTACGTAAAATATACCTGGAAGCTAAGCTAATACTTTGGAAACACTACCATTTTCTTTATTACTGTAGTACAACCAAATTCAGGACTAAATAAGTTTCCCTTTTTTGCTGTCTGATTTACAGAATATAAGTCAAGTTTAGAGAATATGATATGAAGTTCAACTTCACTGTATTTTACTGAGCATCAGCAAATGCATTTACAGCTGTGGGCTCCAAGTATCAAAAATCTTTTATTTTCCCCCAGATATTTTTCCCTTCTCAAGTTCAGAAACGGGATTAGCCTGGCAATGGACAAACTCCAGTCTCTACTCTTGTAGAGTCATGAAATTGTAGTCATAAAAATTGTAGGTCATAAAACTCTAGTGCCACTTGAGATCAATACTGAGATACCTGAAGTTAACAATCTGCTTTTCCTATTGCTATGATTTCAGTTCTGAAGTGCAAGGGTCTGGTAAGGCTCCTTACCCTATTGGACTGTGCGCTTTATTCTTTTGAAAAACTGGCAAGGCTGAGTGTAGGGGTTTTTCTAGTGGTTCTCAGTCTTGGCTGCTTATTAAAATCAACCAGAGTCTGTCTTTTATTTCTAATTTCTTAAGGAAAGATATGAGGATATTTCATAACCTTCTTCTTTTTTAATAAATGCACTTGGTGTTATAAGTAAAAAAAAATTAAAGACGAAAAATAAATAAATATATAAATCTAGTAAAATGATTAATAGATCTTAAACTTGCAAAAGAAATTGAACAAATTGAGTAGATCAAAAATTAATCAAATATTGATTTGAGTTCTTTACAGTAGTTGTTAATATTTGCTATTTTTGTAAGTGGAATAAGCCCTTTTATATTTTTATAAAATTCTGAACTGAGGATAAAAAATAAAATAAAATAGAATCAACCAGGAGCATTTCAATCTCTCCAGGTCTGAGCTCTACCTAACCAATGCAGTGAGAATATTGGGGAACTAGGCATCAGTACTTTGTAGAGTTCTCTCCATGATTCTGCTTGTGAAGTTGAGAAGCATATCACTAGATCCAGCCATCATGGGGATCTTTAGGCTGCAGTAAGAGAACACACAGATCAATGAATTAGGATGGCCCTGTTAATGTTTTGTCAATTCCCATTGGCATGTCTAACGTCCTGGAGAACTGCAATGTGTCCAGACTCACTACCTAGCTCAAAAGGCTGCCTCTGGGTCACCTTGGGGAAAGATGACCATAGAGGGACACAGATTGGGAGGGTCTCTGTGGTTGGAGCACTTCCTCTTCCCAATTGTTCCTGCATACTTAGGGACATGTGTCCTGTTGGGGAAACCTCATTCCCCAGAACAGCATTGCTTGGCTGTGCTGGAGGCCATGTGGGAGAACACAGAGCTCCTATCATTCTGGGAACTTCCGATTCAGGCCCGGAGTGTCTATCTCTTGGTGCAAGAGGTCAACTCTCTTCCTGGGATGTGACTGTGTCAGTTCTGGGCTTTCTGTTTCCCAACTTCCGCAGAGCAGCACAGGAGTGAGAAAAGAGGGTGCACTGGGCAATTGTGAAGTGCAGGGACTTTCATTATAACTCCATCATTTCTCTGTCTGTCTGCCTCTGTCTCTTTGTGTTTCTTACTCTCTCCGCTGCATGTGAGCAGTCATCAGAAACACTAAGAGATGGGATACCTAGTTAGGCAGAGGTTGGGGTGGTGAGGTTGCTGTGACCTCTGGCAAGGTACCTTATCTCTGAGCTACTTTTTTGCCATCTGTTAGAATTCCTTGTCAGGATTTAATCAGGATTGACTGTGAAAGACTATGTGAAAGGGCTTTGTCATAAAAATAAATGAAATGAAATGAAATGAAATGAAATGAAATGAAATGAAACACACCCCATCTCAACTGCCAGGTGGGGAAACGGCATCCCTCTAGAAAGCCTGTCCCTGTGCTACAGTTATTTTCCTCTTCTGTACCTTGGTGATCCCAGGCAACACTTCTTAGCTTGGGTTACATGTGATAGGATTACCATTCCTTGGCAGCTAAACTGTTGTACCATTTACAATCATGGATTCCCACTTAGACAGGATTTTCAGGACATCTCTGACGTTTCATCTTTGGCCTTTATTTCTACATATTGTCTTCACAATAAAGCTATCACTTTACTCAAAAAGAATGCTTTGCTTAAGGCTAAGGAGCATCTGTTTTTAGTCTACTTTTAGATTTTCATCTTGTCACAGTTGAGTTAGGTTCATGGCACTTCTGCTTTTTAAAACATTCCTATCAACATCTTGTTTTTTATCTTTCGACTAAATTTTTTTAATTGCAAGATTAAAATGTACTGAACCACTCAAGTAATCAACTGCATGAGCCATCACTTTTTGTAGACTGACATAATGCTCCTAGTGATTCTGTGCTTCTAGGGGCAGTAACCCCACCAGGCAGCAGGTGGAAATGTGCAATCATTACTTGGTGGGAGGAGGTCTGAATTCGGTGCAGGAATGATTTTTAGCGGCATCAATGTGTTTTTTTAAATAGTTGGTCATGCAAAGGGGAAGAATGCCTGGAATTTAAGGTAATCATATTTTACAGATAGGAGACTCATTTTTTTTTTTTTTAGCAAATAGATATTAAGCACTTATTAAATGCCAGATTCACTTTTTTATTCTCCAGAGACAGTGGACAAAAGTCACAGCTTTGTTGCTGCTTTTAGGGTGGCAGGAGCCATCTGAGATATGAGGTAGACAACAAGGAGGAGGAGGAGGAAAAGATTCTAGGCAGATGGAACAGGAAGAACAAAGGTCCTGAGGTAGATCTAGTGTGGGTGTCTGCAGAAAGGAAGGAATAATTTTCTGGCTGAAGCTGAAGAGGGAGAGAAGTAAGGGGTTAGCAGGGCCCTTGCCAACTTTACCCACCCTCTCTGTCCAAAAAGGTCCTGATGCTCTTGGTAAAATTGATTTCCAACTCTAAGAAAGCTGTGAGAGCATTTTATCTATTAGTTTCTTTTTCAGTGTTGGAGGTTAAACCCAGGGCCTCCCGTAGGCTACCAAGCACTCTGCCACTGAGCTACACCCACCCACCCCCTAGCCCTTGTAAGAGGGTTTTGATCAGTAGAGGTCCCACTGTATGAGAAATAAAAATGGGGAGGGGGGCAGGTAGGGTTGTTTGATTTAGCAAGTGGATATACAGGCTTTGAGGTGAAACTTAAATTTCAGATAAGCACTGTGTGCAGATGCATAAGCCTGTGGTCCCATCACTGTGGGAGACTGAGGCAGAAGGATCCCAAGTTTGAGTCCCACCCGGGCAAACTAGAGACTTCACAAGACCTCATTTCAAAATAAAATTTTAAAAGGACTGGGGATGTAATGCAATCTGGGTTTAGCCCTCAAAAACTAGGTTTTTCAGATGAGCAATGGACACCTTTAGTACGTCTCATGCAGTGCTGCAGACATACTTATATGCAGAATGATTTGTGTAATTCCAGTGGGACTGAGTGTCCAGTATTTATCTGCTAGTGTGTTGAAATAGAGCCCTATGAGCAGCCAGGTAGGGGACAAGGAAGAGGTCAGGCTGGGGTTAGATTTTGCTTTTCCATTGAAAGACTTTGCTGATGAATTGAATTTAGGAAGTAAGAAAAAGAACCAAGGATGCCTTCCAGGTTTTAGCTCCTAGTATCAGTGCTACTTTTATGGAGATGGTGAAGACAGAGGAAGTGGGTTTGAGTGTATTAGGATGCAGACAGGTTTGATTTATGGGGAGAGAGGTAGAATTCCGAGCACAAGCTCCCCAGGGAAAACTGCTTTCTAAATGAACATTTAAATCCCACCTAGGCTACTTGTACTAAGGAGAGAAGTTATAGGAAAAATAAATATACTTCAAAGGAATCAGACTAAAGAATATTTCATTATGTAATGGGTTCCTGTGCATCTTTAAGGGTCCATCACTAGGCATAAGGAGACAAAACTTGTTGCAGTGAAGTGGCCATGTGGACAGCTGAGAAAAGGAGAGAAAGTAGGCTCAAAACTGTCCTAGTCACTAATTAGATTTGCACACTTATAAAGTTATATATTATAAAATATAATGCTAAAATTGGACTATATCCTATCTACACTTAAGTTTTTTTTAAGTTTTATCCAAATAAGTAACTCTTTCATTATGAGGGAAAAAAAAAAGCAAGTATGCATAAACCCAGCTATAATATTGCACTTCTTAGTTAAACAGACAAATCTTTTTAAAAATGGATCACAAATAACATAATTTCATTTAAATGCCTCTGTGTAAACTGTTTATTCACCTTGACTTTGTTCTTATATAATAATAAATTCCTTAATTAGATTCATATCTGGTATTAGCAGCTCTGAACTGCTAGAAGAATTGATGCTACTTATCGTAAATTGTATGCCATGTAATATGGTTAGTGGAAGATCTGTTAGTGGAAGCCACTTCATTAGATAAGTATTTTGATTAAGTTTGTATGAAAATGACCTCATACCCAGAAAATGTCTTGCAAACTGGCCATATTCCATGACCTATTTATTTTTCTCTCTCTCCATTAAAGATGTTTTAACAAGAGATTTTACCAAATAATTTATATTAAAGTACAAACAGTTCATAAAGTTTTGTATGCTTCTCTCTTCCCAAAGTGCTCATATTTTAGCAAGGGATAATGTGTCACCCAAAACAAGTCTATACACAAATTGCTTTTAGGTGCCTGGGCTGTAGCTCAGTGGTAAGTGCTCACCAATCATGTGTGAGGCCTTAGATTTTTATCCCCAACACCACAAAAGCAATGTGTGTGTAGAGAAAAAAAGAATTACTTATATTGTTTGCTCTAAATGCAAATGCCTGCAACACTGTGTAGCGCAGATGCGATCTAATTCAGGTGATTGCCTAGCACAGGGCCCAAGAATCTGTATTTTTCATGAACGCCATAGTCTTTCTTGTGAACTGGCAGATCTGGATAACCCTGATTTGAAGAAAAAGACTAAAGTTGTAATTGTTGAGAGTCAACTATTAAAGAAAACTATGCATGGAGAAGACTTTTAAAGAATTGGAGGAAAAATAATTACACAAAAATACTTTATTAATGAAATAAAATAATTTGGCAGGTTGCATGGAATGTCTGTAAGGGGCTTGGTAGTGTGCTAGGTACCAAATGCTCTAAGAGAAATGTGATACACTGCTACACTTGGAATAAGCAGGAACAGGGAAGAAGGAATGTGTGATGTTGCCTGGGGGCTGAGAACAGTTTGCCCAGAGGATGTTGCAGGTGAAGCAGGTCATAGATTCTTCTAGGAAGCCAGCAGGTGCCAAGGCCAGGAGGAGGCCTGGACGATTGGGGGTATTGGCTGTCCCTGTGGCTGCCCTAGTCTAGGGGGTCAGAATGAGGTGAGCATCTTACACCTGAGCTGGAAGACAGGTTATTGTGGAGAAGTTCTATGGTAGGAATGAGAGGCATGAGGAAATGTGAGAGATACAGCTATAGTTTGTTTTGGAAAGATAACTGGAAAGGAAGGCCGGGTCAGAGGATTTTCAGTGTAGTTCAGGTTAGGTTCAGTAGGATCCAGAGAGAAGACTGTGGATGGAGAGTGGAATTGGCATCCAGGAGCAGACTTGGGGTATAATTTGATTTAAACATCACACAGTATATACATGTATTGAAACATTGTATGGTACCCCATCAATATGTACAATTTTTTGATTTCCCCCCCCTGCAGTACTGGGGTTTGAACCCAGAGCCTTTGTACTGAGTTACATCCTTAACCCTCTTAATTTTTTATTTTGAGATAAAGTCTCACTAAACTGCCCAGGCTGAATGCAAACCTTCAGCCCTCCTGCCCCAGCCTCCTAGAGTGCTAGGATTACAACAGTATGCCACTATGCATGGCCAAATTTTCATGTTGTTTCATATCAGTTAAATAAAGAACAAAAAATAAAGAAAGAAGTATGCTAAAACCCTCTCCATACTTTTAAGGTACAGATGCTTCCTGACAGTGACAGCAGAAGAAAAAAATGAGAGAATGTTTGTTTGCTAATATGAGAAGTATCTGGTTTCTGCAGAGCTTAGAGAGGCACCTGCTGGGTGTCGGGCCTGGTTAGAGAACAGCCCTTTCACCGTCTGCATGTACTCAGTAACCTGCTTGTTCAAGCTGAGCCCTTTCTCTAAGGCCTCTGTTTCATTTCTAGGAATGCAGGTGGGAATGCAGCAGGCAGGCAGTGTGGCCACACTGGTTGCATCCCTTGTGCCTCATTTCTACCAGCCTTGCTGTCCTTCCAGATGTGAGAAAATGTTACTTCCAGACAAATCCTGTAGATTGACCTAGTTGGTAAAATAAGAAAGACCAAGGAAGTTGGTATTCTTGTGACTCTCTGCCCCTTGATCATTTTGTTGATAATGAAGCAGGGAAGTTCAAATAAATGTAGTGAAAAAGGTGAACAGTGCTAATGGATTTATTTCAAATGGGAGTCAGGGTCAGCTAAACTTGAAAGTGGCTGTTCACCGTCGCTTATGCCTGGCTTTCACCTGCTTTGAATTAGGACCATCTAATCATACCCAATAAGACTGAGAGATTACAAATGGTTTCTTAATTAGATGTAAAAGTTACATTTGATGACACTTACCAGATTATCCATGGATTGATGACTTTGGTTTCACTCTGTGTTCAAGCCTTCTCTATCATCTGCTCTCCCTTTTGAAAATCTATCTTATGTCCATTTCCATCGTGCTGCATACGGCTCCCCAGTTTCTCTGGCCTCCTTGAGTTGTCTGCCTTCTGAATTGCAGCTCTTGTGTTGCTTTTGCCTGGTGTTTTGTGAACGTGCATACCTCCATTCCAGCTATCCAGCCTCTGCCCTGTGGCTTTAATGATGTTAGATATAATTTGTTTTCATATACTTTATTAAATTAGAATTTTTTGGAAATAATATTGTCAACTCAGAATTAAACAGTAAAGAACTAGCTGAGATCCTGAAACCTACAATTCTGGGTTTTTCCCTCTTTGCCATGGCCATGTTGCTGGACCTCAGCCGTACTGTCTTTTCTGTATAATAAAGAGGCTGGAAGTGAAACTTTAGCAGGTTTTAGAATTTCCCAGAGGTTTTGCTCAACACCGACTGACTGCTGGCCTCCTTCTCAAAGGGCTAGATTGTGCTTTCCTGGGTTGAGGCCTAAGAATTTGCATTTCTAGCCTGTTCCCAAGAGTTGCTAATTTGCTAGGGTAGAGTTGCTAGAGTGGTTGAAGTCTTTTCCAGTTTCAGAATTTTGATTCCATGTTCCTCTGTAAATCATCAGGTGGGTACTTTTAGCATTTTTGTTACAGATGTTTATATCCATTCCTTTCCTCCCTCAGTTTGCACCAGGTATATTATGTAAATATTCTTTTTTGTTCCTCCAACCTGCTGGCAGTCTCACTTCCATGATTATGTTTTTCTGCTTGATCCACCCACCCTGTCCACTAAGATATTCTGCATGTGTTAGTACATGAAGGTTGTATGCTATGCCATTCAGTGTGGACCTGTTTTTTGCAATATCTACTGAAGACCAAATGGTATCTACTCAAAAACATGCATCCAACTCTGTCTCATTGCTGTCTGCCTCTCTCATCTTGGGAAAGTAACTTGCCCTCTGTAAACCTCTTCTGTTAAATGGGGATTATAATAGCCTCTAGAGGAAGGGTCAGGATGAGAACTGAATAAACAGTCATGTAAAGTGCTTAACACAGTGACAGGTACATAGTGTCAAATAAAATTGTCTGAATTGGAAAGCAAGTTCAGCCTAGATCAGAGATGACATTAACATATTTATCCTAATAAACTATTGTGTCACATTTTTCAAATAGTATTTGCTTTCACAATTAATTGGACAAAAATGTCTGCTTCTTAAATCCATTAAAACTTATTTTAATAGCAGTTAACTTCTGAATATGAAGCAGCACTACCCTCTCCCCTTAGAGACATTCAAGGATAAAGCATGCTGTTTTGTTTGTTTTGTTTTATATTTTGTAGTTCTTGGGATTGAATACAGGGTTTTTACCCTGAGCTTCATCTGCGGATTCCTCTCTTCCTTTTTTTTTTTTTTTTTTTTTGGTGGTGATAGTAGTGATTCAGGGTCTTGCTTAAATTGCCCAGTTTGGGCTCAGCCTGGGCAATTTAGCAAGGTCCTTTAAAAAAAAAAATTCAGAAATAAAACCAAGGGGGAAGGGGTGGGCAGTCTTGGTGGTACATTCTGTAATCCCAGAATTTGGGAAGCAAAGGCAGGAGGCAGTCAAGATTGAGCCCAGCCAGGGCTACATAATATGTTCAAGCCCAGCCTGAACTACATAGTAAGACCCTGTCTCAAACAAAACAAAACAAAACAAACAAACAAAAAAATGGGGTGGGGGGTTTAGCTCAGTGTGAATGCCCTGGATTCATCCTCAGTACAAGAAAGAAAAGACAAAGGAAAAGAAAATAAAATTATGATCTCTAGAATGAAGAAATGAATCTTAAGTAAACACAACTTAGTGTATACCTCACAAGGTCTAAGATGGATATTATTGCTTTTTAATACCCCTGAACTCACAGTTAATGGAATCTTAAAGGTAGCCATTCTTTTTCTTTTTTGTAAAAAGGCACATAAAATATGGGATAAAGATCAGTGATATCTTAGGTTCAGTAAAATGTAGAATTTTGAGTGAGTAAACTTGGTAACTCCACTTCATGGTAAATTATTTCTGTGATAGGGCCAATTGCAAACTAAATCTTCACAAAAATTTTCATTTATTTGATTATTGGCTACAAAAGTAGTATTTTATTGGTTTAAAAAACACTTTATAGAAGCCAGGTGTGGTGGCACACGCCTTTAATCCCAGCACTTGGAGGCTGAGGTAGGAGGAGCATTGTGAGTTCAAGGCCGGTTTGGGCTACAATGTGAGTGAGGCCGGCCTGAACTGCATAGGGCAACCCTGTCTCAAAAAACTAGGGCCGGCAGTTTGGCTCAGCGGCTTACGCGCCTGCCTGGCAGGTGCAAGGGTGTGAGTTCAATCCCAGGTGCCACAAAAAAAAAACCAAAACCACTTTATATTGTTTTAGAGGGGAGTGAAGGAGAAAATGAAATGTGTTCAATGTTAATGTGCTCTTAATTCAGCCAGTTTAACCTGGTGAGGTGGGTTTCCCTTTGGATGCTGTTGATAACCCTGTTTTTCTACTTAAAAGTAGTGTTCCTGAAGCGACACCTTACTGCTGAACTTTGTCAGGTTCCATACATTGATTCTGAAAGATTATGCCTGGCCTCAGAACATGATTCCACTCTGGTAGGGTGTGTGCAAATGTAGATCCCAGATACAAGGGGAACATGTATTTATATCAGAGGGCAGACCCGCAGGTTGGAAGGCTGGGGCAATTGTTCTAGATGGGTATCCTGTCTTTGACATGGTTCCTGAGGGCCAGATGTGGCGGAAGATATAAATCGTTCATCATGTTCCGAGTTGCACAATGCTGCTCCACCCCTCTACTGGAGAGGAGCAGGCTGACCTCTGTGCGGCTCATCCGAGGGGTGTCTCTGGGAAGGGTAAGGCAGCTCTTTATGATGTGTGTGTGCTAGGGTTTGGATATTGTTTGTGGGTGTCCCTCAGGTGTTCATGTGTTCAAATTTAATGTCCATTAGTAAGTATTAAGAGGGTGGGAACTTAACTATGGTGCTTAGAGGCAGGGTCTTTGGAAGGTGGTTAGACTTAGATAAGATCATCCGGTGGAGCGCCTATCATTGGATCCTGGGGACTTTGTGAGAAGCAGATCGCAGGATGGGCACACACAGATGTGCTTCCTGTCTCCTTCCCCGTGTTGTTCTTTACCACCTTGGGACTCTGACAGCAAAAAGGCCATCAGCAGGTGTAGCCCCCAATCTTGGACCTCTCAAAATAAAACTAAGCTCCATTATTTATTTATGCATTAAGACATGTAATTCAGGTGGTCTTCGCACTCTCTGATGCAGCTCAGGCTGGTCTCCAATTTGAGGCAGTTCTCCTGTCCCAGCCTCCTGAGTGCTGGGATTACAGATATACACCATTGCTTCTGGCCAGCCCATTTTATTTTTAAAATTACCCAGCCTCAAGTATTTTCTCACTGTAATGAAAAGTGGACTAATATGGTGTCTGCGTGTGTCGGTATCACATTAGACAGAAAAATAAAGTATCAGATTTCTATTGATTTTAACAATTTAAATGATGATTGAAATTAGGGAGAGTTATTATTTTGAAACTTCTCTTCCAAAACTTTTATATCTTGGATACACTAATAGTGTATCAACAGTTTGTCAAATTTGTAGAGTGGAAGGAGTGCAGAAGGTGAAGATAAGGCTAATGAGTGATGATGAGCTAGCAAGAAAGAAGAAAAGAATTCCCTAAACTTGTGTGCATTACGTCCTCCATTAACATGAAGTTGTAGTAGACTCAACATCCTGTTCTGGTACTTAGTCCTTGGTTCTATTATCTTGAAATATGTTCAAAAGTGAAAATGCTCCCAGATTCAGAGAGCATAGAATTTGAGCTAGAAAGGACGAATATTTTGTGTGACCCATTTGTTTTGCAAGTAAAGCTAAGATGGAGACCTGGAAGAGGTTACAAATATATTTGGGATATGTAGTGGCAGAGGCTGGGACAGATTCCTGCAAGTCTCTTGAGTTGAAGTTCCATGTCTGTCACATAACCACATAACTAAGACTATTGCGAGCAAATGACATGTTGTACCAGTAAAAATGCTTTGAGTTTCTATGAAACCTGTTGCCAGCCTCAGCAAAAATGGGGAAACTATTGGAGGGAAGTGAAGTGTTGCACAAAATTGCACAAAACCAAAGGAACAGCTGACCAAGCAAGAGTGTGACGGGAAGGAACCAGGGGGACTGGGGTGGTGGCGGCAGCGGCTCGTGATCCTCAACACAAACTACTCTTCACTCTCTGTCTCTGATCCAAATAGGAGGCTCTGCTGTTTCCTCCCATGGAGTCCTCAGCAGAAACAGGATGTGCTTACGCAGGCCCCTCAGGCCGTCTACCCCATCTGTCCCTCCCTCTCCTTACCCTGCTTTCATTTTCTTCTTTGTCCTTCTCACTATAGAAAAATTCATATTTGCTAGTTTGTCTGTGAAGATTTAAAAATACTGGTGCTCAGGCTTAACCCTCAGAGATTCCCACCAGTATTTTTAAATCTGGACATGTGAATTTATCTTAAAAACTCCCATGTTGTTCCAAGAACCATAGCCTTTTGTGTGGATAGAAAAAAAAAGTACAGAATATACAGCTGTAATTAGTGCAGCTAAAAATGTGTTTAAGTGAATTAAGAATGACAGATAGAGGAATGATTGTTAAGGAACAATATGGCATTTGTAGGTCACCACACAGAGATGATATTGACCAGAATGTGAGTGTACTATCTCAGCTGATCCTCACCTGGACCTCACTTGTGGGGCAGGTGGCAGTATCCTAAATGAGTCACCTGAGACTGGGGGATTAAATAACTTCCCAAGATCAACCAGCAGATTAAGATTCAAACTCAGCCTGTACCCATAGTTCTTTGGCAAATTTACCAACACTGGGTCATCCAACACTGACCGCTTCTCCACCAAGGGCTGTGTTGGGACTGTGGTGTGGATTCTCCGTGTGTGTAGAGGACAAAACTGAGGGAGGTGGGCTTCCACAGCCAAAATGATATCAGCCAGATGTTTTTGACAGCGAGAACTGCTGAGTGCTAGTATGTGTTGCCAAGGGAGATGAGAGAATGAGAGAAAGAAAATCTCAGTTATTGCATGAAATGCAGAACTCTCTGGACCTTTAGGCTAAATAAGGGAAATACGAAAGATGTAGATGTGTGCAAGTTGGGACCTAACAGCTTATTTAAAAGAGGAAAAGGAAAGAATAGAGGAGACAATGCAGTTTTGATTTTGTCTTTTTAGAAAGCAGATATAATGCAGTGTTTGTGTTATTGTAATTTGATAAGAATGGGAAACACAGAAATATAAATGGCCTGACAATAGTGTACTTTTCATAAAAGTAATGGAATAGACTGAGGAGGGCAGTTCAATGGTAGAGCACATATTGATCAAAGGACCTGAGTTCAATCCCTAGTACCCTCTTGGGGAGAAAAAAGGAATGGGCTAGAACAGCTTCACTAAATTTGGAAATGCTCTCTTCTGTCAGAGTGGTCTGGAAATAGACTGATTTTAAAATGAAGGGTAGGCTATGAGTTTTTAAAGAAAGAATCTATAATCCTTTTGGGTTTAACATTAGGCAAATTTGGCTTCCTGGTTTCAAAAAGAGAAAACACACCCACAAAAAGAAAAAGGCAGGCCCGTGGGAACAAGTAACTTCCTCCTCTTGGGGCTGACTGAAAATCTTAATCTTCCTCTCAGAAGGCCAAGTCCCCTTCCTGCTCAGCTTGAGGCTGGCTGGGAGGCATCCAAGAGGCCACGGGGTGCTGCGGAGCGGTGTGGCTGAGGTGTGAGGCTTGAGTTGCTGAGAGGCAGCTTTGAAATTCTCTGTCCACCTGGGAAAATGAGGGGCTGGGTGACTTTGCCTGGGGTGCCTGCTCTTTCTTTGTCTCTTCTCCAGCAATTTAATATGACTTGAAGCTGAAAAATTAGATTATTTTTTTACTCACTTGGGGAGAAAATCCAGGAAAAATGTGAAAGCCAATTGAAAAATGAAACATCTGCAAGTACAGAAGACATTTTCCTGCCAAATGTGGGGTCAGCTGTAAATAGACTAAAACTATGTAGCAGATTAATTGCAGCAAGGCTGGTGTGAGATGGAGAAGATCTGAAATCTGGACCATTTAAATCCCAGGAAGTGAAGTAGAGAGCTAGCACTGAGGTAGAGTCAAGGAGGGGACACATTCGGAATTATCCAGAGTGCTGTGAAAATTGTAGTGCTGCACTTGTTAACAGACTCATGAAGGCGCTTCTGCAAGTTTTATTTAGGGATTTTGTTTGTGCAAAAGGTCCTAAGACCTTTTTCTTCCCTTAAGTATGATAGTGTCACTATAATCTGCCTTTCTTTGTTTTAGGGAACAGGGAAGGAAATGGAAAACTAACACATTGTTTACTTGCTTTGGGAGAAGCATCTAACATCTGCTATGTCATTTAGTCCTCAGAGTAGTAATAACTTCATTTAACAGATAAAGAAAGTAAAGTTTGATTAAGTGACTTGCTGATGTTTATATGGTCAGTTAATAAATGGAAGTACCCAGTTGGACTCTATTTCCTCCAACACTCTTTGATACTTCAGGAAAATTACTTTTTTTCAGTGAGAGATTTTTCAGCCTGAATTCCTTGAATGCTCAGAGATTTTTAGTGAATGGGGGATATTTTGCTTGTTTTCATGGTACAGATATGTCTGGAGCTAAAATAATTTTGGGAACTAGTATTTGTTAATCATTTATTACAGACAGGGATTATGGTTAATAAAAATAATAGATTCTGCTGCTAACCACAGACTATGGCCCATGGAATTTCTAAGTTGACTTTCATTCAAAAAATGGTGCTTTCATTCAAACAAAGGTGCTTTTATCAAAAAATGACTTGACAACTGAAAAGCTCTACTGTGTGTTTTGGTAGTGGAAGTAGTACGGTGGTCCACAAAGGGGTGTTTTAGAAAACAAGCAGAATCCTTCCCATTCTCTAAAACCTGGTTTTGTGTGTGTGTGTTGAACATTTTGGGCTGAAAATCTCCCACTCAAAAAAAAAAAAAATTCAGTCAGGCATGGTGACATATGCCTGTAATCTCAGCACCCAGGAAGCTGAAGCAGGAGGATTGCTACAAGTTCAAGGCCACCCTGAGCAACATGGTAAGACCCTGTCTCAAAAAAGTAGTTTTCCTGAAGTAGTCCAGGGCTTTAGAAAGTGGGGAAATTGAGTCCAATTTGTTTCTTCCAGCACCGTATCTGCCCTAAAGGAGTTTACAGTCTAGTTGAGGTGGTAGTATTAGTGTTCACAGATCCACAATTCGAGAGCTTTGCTATACTTTGAATAATTGTCCCCTCACGACCCAGGTCTTGATTATCAGCCTGCAGTGTGGTTGGAATGTGGTGGTACTTTTAGGTGGTGAGGACTAGTGCATTGGGCCTGTGACCTTGAGGGAGGTGTTGGAACCTTGGTGCTTCCTGGCTTTCTCTTTGTTTCCCAGCCACGGTGACACAAGCAGTTTCCTCCGCTGTGTCCCTCCTGCCATGATATTCTACCTCGACACAGGCCCAGAGGCAATAGGGCTGGGTGCAGTCGTGGACTGATAGCTTCAAGACCATGATCCAGAATAAACCTTTTCCGCCTTATCAGTTGTTACCTTTGTCACAGTAACAGAAAGCTGACTAGCATAAGCTGTATAATGGAAATAAAATTATATCCTAAGAGCTGTCCTTGGGCTTGTGACTAAGTTCCAGTTAGACTAAAGAGAAAATAAATTAGAGGGAGAGACCTGTAAGAACATGTCGTGCTGGGTTTGAATTGAGTTTGAATTAGGATTTGCCTAAGTGGGAAAAACTTTTTGTGATAATGTTCTCAAAATTCTCAGTGAGGAATGTAGCATGCTGCTGCCATGTTCATTATAGAATCATCTGCCTGCAACAGAGGTCTTATGGTTGTAGCCACACAGGTGACATCAAGGCAGATGTCATTTGGTCAGGGGCTGTGAGTAGCAGGTTGGCTGAGATTTTATTCTATTGGAAATGGTAGTGATGTTGGCTACAGTGTGAAATGTGATGGCATCATAGTGATAATAATATCTAAGATTTATTTTGCATCTACTCCACTGGGAATTCTTTATTCAACAAATGTTTATAGAGCATTTGTAAGTGCCAAGCTCTCTACCGTTACTGCAATACAAAAATCTCTGCTCTTGTGGATTCATATTTATGTGAGAGACATGATCGAATAGGTAAATTTCTTCACTGATATTATAGAAAACTATAAGGAGAGCAGGGGGTGGGGAGTATTAACAGGAAGGGTACATCACAGTTTAAAGCCTAGTTTTGTGTGTGTCGTCCATTTAGGTAAATAACAGAAAATAGTCTGAAGAGTTTTGAATATAAAGTGACAACATGGAAATACAGTTCGTAATGATAGTATAGCAAGACTAGTGGAAAGACTGTACCCAGGGACTAGCTAGTAGCAATTGCAACAATCCAGAACAGTTACCTGTAAGATGGACCTTGAAAGAAGACCAAAGTTGACAGAAAATCTAAAGTCATTATTCTCCTGCTGCATGCTGTTTTCTAAGCCTAGAAACCGAGCATAATTGTATTGCAAAAGTGACAGGGCTTGCTGGAGTTGGTTTTAATTAATAAAATGTGACACAGAGGTAGCAAAGACAACTGAGATTTTGAACAGTGGGTGATTTACTATAATGAGAAAAATAAGAAATTTTCCATAAAAATGTAAATTCAACAGAATTTTCTATTATGCTAAATAAGAGGTTTAAGAATTTCTGAAACTTTTGATGTAGTACAGCGACACAAAGTGATAATACATTTCATTTTATCATTGGAAAGAAGTCTTACTGTATTGCCCAGGCTGGTCTTGAACGCCTGGGCTCAAGCAATCCTCTATCTCAGCCTCCCAAGTAGGTGGGTCTATTAAGCATCTACCACCATGCCCAGCTGGAATTGTTTTATAGTACCATTGTATTATAACCTGAAATGTTTACTTGTCCCTTTACTTTAAAGAATTAAAGTTTTTTATTTCATCTGTGGGGAATATAAAGTCTGAGCCTAACTGGGGTATCCTCTCAGGTATTAATCTTTGCTGAAAATCAAGAGTAACAGAAAGACTGTGCCCCAAGGACCAGCTAGTGCAACTGTGATAATCCTTCCAGTGGTGCGTGCAATATGAGAGGTGAGGGTGGCAGGTCCAGTTGCCAGGAGCCTGTCTCTCCTTCCTGGGGTGCACCTTCCCAGTGACCCAACGCACTGCTTTCTTTCCCCTCAGCTACTCAAGCTACAGAGCTCACCTCCTCTGTCTCAACCCACTACTTGCTACTTCCTGTTTTTAAAAATTACTGGTTCACAGGGTCTCAAATATTCCTGGTGCACAGCACTTTGAGTAATTTTTTCAAGGCAACAAGAAATGCAAAAAAAGTTCATTTAGTATGTAGTGAGATCCAGCAACTTAATAAGTTTTGGTTAGAGGATTATAGTACTATCTGAAAAAATAATACAGACACATTGAAAGAAAAAAATTGTGTGTTTGTTATTCTCAAGTGACTATAATTGCTCATGAATGGGACATGCACACCTTCCCACAGCTTCTGCAGCCTTACAACCATACCAGATGTCATCATCCTTTTGTTCCCTGATGATTTTCAAGTAACTGGTTTTTTCATCATAGTAACCACAGAAAACCCAGTTTCATGAAAGTATGATGCTGTTAAAAGGAATCTTGCATGGTTTAATGTTGAACCTGAACTTACTTGTGCTAGGAGCATTGATGCTGTCTGACAAGAGCTCATTGCATTTCTTTTGAAAACTTAAAATATCTTGTTGCACTCTTACGACTCCTCAGGACACCCTGGGCTCCCTCAACACACCAGTTGGGAATCAGGATACAGGCTGTTCTAGTGCATCTCTTTTCTCTCTCCATCTCTTATGGCATTTTGTGACCATCCCTGCTTTTAAGAAAATAGCTTGCATGTGGCCATGTCTCCCCAGTTTCTTCTTTTTCATCTTGAAACTCCTAGGGAGCATTTAAAGAACATGATTCTGCTTCCAATTCCTGTACTACATAGATAAACCATTTGGTAAGTCACTGCACTGGTTTCCCACTTAGTCCAAACACAGGTTTCCAATTCTTACTTCACCTTATTTTTTTGGTGTTTAGAATCTTGGCCGAAGTTTAAATCATTGCTTGGTTTTATAACTTTGGACTTTACCACCTTGGTACACTGCCACCTCTTGTATGTGCCAGACCATGAGAGAGAAGGATTTTGTGTGCCTTTGTCACCTAACGGTACATTTCAACTGCAGTGTGACTCCAGAGGAGTGCTGTTATTATTACTCCACAAGGCAATAATATCGGGGAGCAGGACAGCTGAAACAGCAAGGCATTGTAGCAGACAGACAGATATCTGTAGACTGGGCTGGTCTCCCAGTTACTGTGAAGGTCTAAGAGGTCACACTAGAAGGCAGTGAACACGGTGTGTAAGTAGCTTGCTGTGTTTGATTTTTGCTAGCTATTTATTTATTTATTTATTTATTTATTTATTTATTTATTTATTTTTGTGGCACTGGGGATTAAATCCATGGTTTTACACATGCTGGGCAAGCACTTTACCACTGAGGAACATCCCAGCTCTTTTAAAATTTTGTTCTGAGAGAGGATCTCTCTAAGCTGCTCAGGCTGGCCTAGAATTAGTGATCTTCCTGCCTCAGTCTCCCCAGTAGGTGGAATTTCAGGTGCATGCCACCACACCCTGCAACTATATTTTGGTGGTATCTGCTTGTTTGTTTGATTGGTTGGTTGGTTGGTTTTTTTGAGACAGGGTCTTGCTATGTAGTCCAGGCTGTCCTCAAACTCACAGTGATCCTCCTGCTTCAGCTTCCCAATTACAGGTATGTGCTACCTTGCCTGGCCATTAATAGACTTTTAAGAGTAGTTTTAGAGTTACAGATGAAGTGAGAAAAAAGTACAGCGTTCCCAAATAGCCTTTCCAACCCGCTTCCTCACTAATCAATTTTTCATCTAATGACTTCATGTGTTAGTGTGAGCATGTGCTACACTTCATGGACCAGTGTTGGTACATTAACTTAGGTCAACAGGTTTCATTAGGGTTCACACTGCATTTTATATTCTGTGGATTTTGACAAAAGGATAATGGAATGTGCCCACCACTGTAGTATCATACATAGTAGTCTCAGTACACTAAACATCTTATGTTTTGTCTATTCAGTCCTCTCTTCTCCCAAATCCCTAGCAACCACTCCTCTTTTTTACCATCTCCATAGTTCTATCTTTTCAAGAATGTCATATATTTGGAATCCCACAGTGTACAGGCATTTGAGATTGGCTTCTTTTACCTAGCAATATGCATTTAAGACTCTTCGTGTCTTCTCATGGGTTGATAGTTTATTTCTTTTTAGTGCCAATAGAATTCTGTTGTCTGGATACTCAATTTATTTATCCATTCATCTAGTGAAGGGCATCTTGGCTGCTTCCAAGGTTTGGCAATTGTGAATAAAGCTGCTATAAACATGCAGGTACAGGTTTTCAGCTCTGTTGGGTAAACATCAGGGTGCACAACAGCTGGATCTTATGGTAAGAGTATATTTAATTTTGTGTGAAACTTGAAAACTTTCTTCCAAAGTGGTTGGACCAGTCTATACTTCTTCAGCAATTGAAGACAATTACTATCACTTTATATCCTTCCCAGTATTTGGATATTTGGATTTTGCCACTCTGCGTGTGAAGGTATTTCATTATTGTTTTAATTTGCAGTTTCCAGGTGACATAGGATATGGACTATTTTTTCATATGCTTAGCTATCTGAATATCTTTGTTAAGATGTCTGTTAAGGTCTTTGGACCAATTTATATTGAGTTGTTTTCCTAAGATTAATTTTTAATAGTTCATTGTATATTTTGGATGCTAGTCCATTATCAGAAAGATGTTTTATAAAGATTTTCTTCTAGTTTGTGGCTTGCCCTTTTGTTTTAACAGTGTCTTCTACAAAGCAAATCTTTTTACTTTCAATGAAGTCCAACTTAAGCATTTTTCTTTTGTAGATCATGCTTTTGGTGTTACATCTAAAAAGCCATTACCAAATTCACAGTCATCTAGCTTTTCTCTTGTGTTATCTTCTGGGGCCATTATAAGTTCGTATCTTACATTTAGATTTGTGACTGGGAATGGTATGAGATCTGAGGTTGCATTATTATTATTACTATTATCATCATCATGATCATTATTATTGCATTTTTCCATGTGGATGTTCAGTTGTTCCAGCACTGTATGTTGGAAAGACTGTCCTTTTTTCATTGAATTGCCTTTGTTCCTTTACCAAGGATCAGTCAATTATATGTGTGAGGTTCTATTTCACAATATTCATTTAAATAAGTCTATTGTTGTTATTGCTGTTATTAACCTTAAATGAAAATAAAATTTATTAGTAACTAATCTTGATTAGACTTCTTTGATCTGTAGTGGCCTCAGAAGATGGAGAGTTGACAGAATAGATCATTCTATCTCTTCTTTATCTCAGGAGACTAGACTATAT
This sequence comes from Dasyprocta punctata, assembly GCA_004363535.1. NCBI lineage: Eukaryota > Metazoa > Chordata > Mammalia > Rodentia > Dasyproctidae > Dasyprocta > Dasyprocta punctata. The sequence goes on along the minus strand of RJWM01013076.1, from coordinate 9,685 downwards.
TTAAATATATAGAATTTCCCATTAAAAGTTTCTGGGCCTATTTCAACAGGTACAGGTCTATATATATTTCACAGGTAGTAACAGGTATCTATTTGACAAGATTTCTTGTTATACCATATATATATAATTGAGTTGGACACGAATCGAATCAAATTCAATAGTTAGCTTCACTGCTGACCATGTGGGGAAATTATTTGGCTCTTGTCCAATTCAGCTTGCAACCAGAATTGTGGAAAGAATTAATTTCCTGAATCGAAGTACCACTATAAATAAATTTATCTATCTATCTATCTCTTATCTTTCACTGGTTACTAAGGAAACATTGTTCTGTTCCAGTCTGTAACAGAAATATCAGCACTTGAGGTTTTACCAGCAGTTAAAACAGACTTTTATGCCATGCAGATTTCATTAGGCAGTGCCTGGAGATGTTTTTGGTTGTCACAAGAGGAAGTTGGGGAGTGGGAGGGTAAGTTACAAGCTTCTAGTGGATAAAGGCCAAGGGTCTTTAAATATGGTCTGATACACAGGACAGTCCCTCCAAACATGTCTGATTTGACATGTTACTGGTACTGAGATCGAAGAATCCTATTGCTGAGAAACAGATTTATTTATATCCATGCATATGTTTTCCTCTTTACATTGGTCTCTAGATAAGCTAGACTTCTGTAGATTTAATGTCTGTATCTAACAATTGTGTAGAAACTTAGGGTATGATTTAACATTCAGCAATCTTTTAGTTGTCTTATGTTCAGTTTCACTTTTCTTGATTTCATAATAGTTTGTATTATGTTACATGCATTTTGTGTAAGCTGTTTTAACTCTTACCATGGAACATAAACACATAATTTTATATATATCTGAATATAGGTGACTGGATTGTTGATTATAAAATTCTGAGTCTGGAAACAAGGTTGATGTTTAGTAATACTTCTTGAATGGTTTTGTGTGCATAATTCAGGCTCTGCTTCTGTTTTCCCCTTCAGGTCCTTTAAATGGCCTAGTTCCCTACCATACATCAGTTTCTATGAGCTCATCTTGTTTTCATAATGTTCCCTTTTATTGTTAAGAGAAACAAAACAAACAAGCAGAAAAAAGCCCACAGCAATCCACTGTCTTCCTCTGTGAAATTTCTCAACTAAGGGTTACACAATTGGAGATGAGCCTGTGGTAGGGAACCATCACCCCCACTATGATGGATTTGTTGGCAGTTCCCTTTGCTCCAGGTTCCCAGCTTCTTCTCTGCCCCTCAGCTCATTCCAGTGGCAAGACTTCTGTGTGGCAGGACAATTCCTCCTGGTTCCCCTTCTGAGATCCCTGGCTGGTCTGTCACCACCACATCCAGGCTCATCTCTTCCTCGATGTCTGGGGTTTTCCTTATGCCTTATAAAAGTCTTCAGGGCTGACATTTCATATCTTTAAATTCTTAGCGAACACTGACTCCAGCTGCATCTTCCCAGAGTCAGAATATTGACATTTGAAAGACTTTGGCCATGGGTCAGATTCTCTCATTTTGTTTAAATTATTTAAAAGTATTCCATTTATATATATATATATACATGTAGCTTGCCTATGTCACATATTACATATAAATAAAATACGTGAGTACTAGATGTAGTACTATTCCTTGTGTAATGACCTGCCTGTTTAACAGCTGTTCCACTGAGTCATGCGGTTCAACTCAGGAACCCCTTGAACTTAGGGCCTGCATTCCAACCTACCACGCAGGAACAGGAGCACCAGTGTGGCCTGATGGTGGTTTCTTCTACAGTACTGCAGTTTTCGCTGATTGTACTATATAGTACTGTAGTTTTTGTGTTTTAATATACATTAAAGTACTGCATGCAAAGAGCTATGCAAATAAAAGGACAGTCATCAGGTTGAAGTTTCCTTTGACCATTTCTTTGTTCTGAATATTGTATTGTACATACTATATACAACTCTTCATTTAGAGAGCAATTCATTTAACAACCTGGTCATAGAAATGGAACTCAGTAGTTGTTATGATTTATGTTCCTGTGGCCCAGCAAGTCTCATGTAATCATGGCATGGATGCAGCTGAGTCTAGCATTTGTAATTGGTTTGTTGTCTGGCACTGGGATTGGTGGTGTGAGTTGGTACCCACCCAGGGTTGGGGCCAACATACAGTTTAAGGGCAGGAAGAAGGTGTGTCTCACTCTCTCTTCCCAGTTTGTGCTTTGCTGTTTTGCATCTGCCATTAATGGCTACCCTGCCATGCCACACTGCCTTGGAGCCAACTGAGTATGGACTGAAACCCCCAAGAACTGTAAGAAATAAACCTTTCCTTTCCTAATTTTCCATGTCAGATGTTTTGTCTCAGCAATGAGAAAAAAGTAACTAAAACAGAATTTGGTACCAGGAGTGGGATGATTGCTGTGATTGTTCTTGACCAGGTGGTTCACGAGCCTTTAGAAATGGCTTGTAGGAAGAGTTTAGAAAAGTTTGGATATGTTGCCTGGAAGAGTGGTGCTGGAACAGCTTAGGCTGTTCTGTAGGGGAGATTCTAGTCAGAGCTCAGGAGACCAGAAGGCTAATAAAAAGCCTGCTGGTGAAGACCAGACTCAGGAGGTTTCTGCTGGCAAGAAGGACTGCATTGGTTGTTGGGCTCCATGCAATGTGTGTTACAGCTTGGCAGAAAATTTGTCTGCATTTTGCTCATGTTCAGAGACTTTGCCTGAGACTGAAATTAAGGGCAACAGACTGATTAATCTGACAAAGAAAATTTCAAGGCAGTCAAATGTTAAGGCGGTGGCATGGCTGTTGTTGGTGGCTTTTAGCCAGATTTATGTTGCAAATCAAGAGCAAAGAGCCCAACAGGATGTTTTAAAATGTTGTGAGTTTGGTCAGGAAGCTGTAGACTGTAATGACAGAGCTGAGACCGGGATTGCTGAGAAGGAACAAAGAAATAAAAAAGATGGCCTGGGGCCATCCTGGAAAGCAGAAGGCCTCCACTTTTTGCAGCCTCAAGTTGACAAAAATGAAAGAGTTTGCTCAGAGGAAAAAGCCACAGAATGCCATGTTCCAAAGTGGTGATGGAGGCCACAGGAGATTCCAAAATGGCAGTGGCTGCATCAGATTTCAGAATGGCGGTAGCATAGACAAAGTTTTCTTCACAATCATGTTCAGAGAGCTCAGTGATCTAGGCACTTGACACCCACAGCCAAAAGAGAAGAAAGCCTGGCTTCTGCTCCAGCTGGCAGTGGACCTCAGTGGCATCTACATGGTGCTGATTTTAAATACAAGAAAAATGCACAAGTTCTGAGGTTAAGGCAGCTTCCACCCCAACTTCAGAGGGCCTGGGAGGCCAGAAACTGTGCCCCTTAGAGGGTAGTATGTAAATCTGCAAATGTGAAACCAAAGGTGCAATGGAGAACCCAGAAGTTTAAAAAAGCCAGAAACATGGATCATCCAAGGAAAGCTGCAAAAACCGAGCAGAGTGGGTTTAAGAGAGAAGCTATGGGAAATGGAGCCCCTGGAAGTCCTGCAGGGGTGAAATCACTCAAGCCTTTTGGAGCTTGCAACCAAATTGCTTTAGATGCTAAGCCTGGAACTTTAGGACTTAATGTTCGCCCTACTGGATTTTGGACTTGATATGGTTCCAATGCTTTGTATTCCTGTTTGTAACTTTTGGAATGGTAATGTTTATCTTGTGCCTTTACATGTTGGAAGTGTTTAACCTTGTTTTCATTTGTACAGAGGGTTACAATTAAGAGTTTGCCATAGATCTCAGAGGACATTTGGGACTTGGACTTTTCAGCAATGCTGAAACTGCTAGGACTGTGGCAACTCTTGGAAATGGACTAAATATCTTTTGTGTAAAGGATGTACATGAGTCATTGGGGGGCCAGGGGTGGAATTTTATGGTTTATGTTCCTGTGGCCCCCGCCAAGTCTAGCATTCATGATTTGTTTGTTGTCTGGTGCTGGGATTGGTGGTATGTGTGCAGCACCCACCGAGGGTTGGAGCTGACATACAGTGTAAGGGTGAGAAGAAGGCGTGTCTCACTCTCTCTTCCCGGTTCACACTTTGCTTTTTTGCGGCTGCCATGAATGCCTATCCCACCATGCCATGCTGCCTTGGAGCCAACTGAATATGGACTGAAACCCCCAAGAACTGTAAGAAATAAACTTTTCCTTCCCTAATTTTGGGCATCAGGTGTTTTGTCTCAGCAACAAGAAAAAAGTAACTAAGACAGTTAAATGATGAATATCTGTATATATAATATATGACATATTTATAGTACATTACATTAATTTATGTGTATTACTGTACATATTATATGCATAATTTATCAATGCTATACATATGTGTATTATACATACACATATATGTGTATATTGTACACATAAAGCATTGTACTTTATGTACATGTATGCAACTTGTATATTTATATATGTACAATAAAAATACATAACATGTATATGTATAATGTGTAAAAAATGAAAACCTTTAAAACTTTTTTCTTCTCCTTTTTTTTTTTTTTTTCCTTTTTGGATGGTACAGGGAACTGAACACAGAACTGTTGAACTAAGGTACATCTTCAGACCCCCTTTTTAAAAAAAACTTGAGAAGGGAGTCTTCCTAAATCACTAAATAGCCCAGGATAGCTTCCAACTTGGGACCCTTCTCTGTCAGCTTCCCAGAGTACTGGGATTATAGGCATACATGTACTTTATGTACATGTTTGCAACTTGTATATTTATATATGCATAATAAAAATACATTACATGTATATGTATAATGTGTAAAAAACGAAAACCTTTAAAACTTTTTTTGCCCCAGTATAACACCTGATTTTAAAATGTATATTTTGATGAGAAAATTTTAAAATTTGAAAAAACTAAAGTACCTGTAACCCCTCACTCTAGGTGAACATTATATTTTAGCACATTTATTCCTAGACTTTTTTGTACTCATTTATTCCTTTTCTCCCACATAATGATATTATATATTATATATATATTATATATATATATACACACTATTTTTGCATTTCCTTCTTTTAAGTATAGTGTCAGTAACCTTTTTGTGTCTGTGTGTGTCTCTGTGTGTGGTGCTGGGGATTAAACCCAGAACCTCTCACATACTAAGCAAGTGCTCTACAACTGTAAAGAAAGAAGTAAGCTAATAAACCAAACTACAGAAATGACCATATCTCATATTAAAACTTAAGCTACTAATTGCTATCATCTAGGTTAGTACTGTCCTAAGCAGACTCAACAACTCTTAGTTTTTAAAATTAGGACATTTCTTAATAGACTACATAGAAATTCTCAAAAGCTTTTAAAATAATTATACTTGATAAGAATTATTATCTAGCACTCTTAGACCATTAAAATAACTCCAACTAATCATAATTGTTATAATTTTATGGTGTTAAAACTATCCTGCCTAATATAAAATTACATAAGCCTATAATAGTTAAAAGATATAAATTTTGGTGAATTGGTCATCTTATAAACTGAAACACTGAGAGAACTGGCATTTGGTGAAATCGAGTTTAAGAACTGATCCATTTTTAGTTAACTAATGACATATTATTTGACAAACAAGCTTATTTCTTTGTGGTCTTTCAAACAGTGCCATAATGAGTATCCTTTTATACAAAGACTTGTGTATTGTATAGTAATTTCTTAGAAATAATTTATTCCTAGAAGTGATAATGTTGGGTTAAGAAGGGCATACATTCCAAAGGGCTTTAAGGATTGCATCATTTACCCTCTTATAACAAACTCAGTGATTGCATTTCATGGTGAGGAAATGGGGTCTGGAGTAGAGAGTGTGGTCGTGTCCCCAGTTAGAGGACCTCTCATGACGGCATGCATCCTCCCACCTTCTGACTCCTCCCACATGTCTGTCTCCTTGTCGTCTCTTCCAGGCCAGAACCAAATTACTCTCCTAATTCCTGTGCTCTAGAAACCTAACTTCCAGTGTTTACCTCATACACCTCTTTAACTGTCTTTCAATTCTTTTCTGTACCCACTCTAGTAAATTCAGTGATTAAAATTGTACTGAGCGCTATGTTAAGACTGTGAAAAACAGAGTTTACTGTGTTTGTATGTCATTATTTCAGAATATCTTAGTATCAGCTTGACTTTCCCTGTTCTAGCTAAAAACCCACGTCATAGGTAACTGTAACCTGTGGGTCTTCTTGTAGCTGTGCTCCTATTTTGTGGCAGATGAGAAGTGGCCTCAAACCACAGGATGATTCCACAAACATAGATTTAGATCACAAAGGCAAATTAATAAAAAGGAAGCCCATTGAATAAACACAGTCTTTACCTGTTAATTAAATATTTTAAAATTTTAAAATAAGTAAAAATAAGGAAGATACAAGCTTTACCATGTCATAGCTCTCTTTTTTGTAATAGGGACATTAAGATTAAATTTTTATCAGTTAAAATTTGTATGCTATAAAACTCATCTTTAAATATCCAGGTCAGTGGTTTTGTATTTCCCACATTGTATATCATCACCACTATCTAATGCTAGAACCCACCACATTTTATATATAGCAGGCTTGCCAAATTTACACACTGCCATTGAGCTGTGAGGAGAATAAAACATATTTGGTGACTGTTCTTTCTTCAGCCCTTAGAAGAGCAGCAGACAGAGGAAACATCCTTAATTTGCCAGCAGCATCCAACTCTTTCCCAGTTGAAGTAACTTGTCTTCCACTTTCTACTTCTTCTTTTTCCTCCACTTCTTAAAAATACAAGCTTAGTCCCTCATATTTCTCTTGCTCCTTGCTGGGATGCTATCTGGGTCCCTACCCTACAGGATTGCTTTCTGGCTATTCAGGAAGAACCCACCAATTCTCGCCATCCTGTGTGTGGCTGTGGTTTTGGGTTAGTCGGGGCCATAGATTGACTGTTGATATTTCACTGGGCACTCCTGGTTTGGGAGACATTAGGGTTAGGAGCCCTCCCTCTGTGTCTAGAAATGTGAATCCTGTACTTATCTAGAGATGTCTAAAGCTACCTCCCACCCCACAGAAAAAGTGAGTGAGGACTAGTAGACCCCTTGGTTGCAGGTTCTATCCTAGTCTTTCCACTCTTTCCAAAGAAGTACATCATGTAAACCATAACTTCCTCCTTTCAGGGGAGCCTTGAAGGCTCAACCTCACTCGCAGACTGTCGATGACCCATATAATATGAGAAGCTGTGACCTCTGAGCGATTGCCAAATACACTGGCTTAACACCTCCAAACCTTGTCCCTGTGACCTACAGCATTTAAATCCTAGGGAGTGTAGATTTTGCAGCTGGACAAACAGAAAACCGCAGTGTTGAGTGAGATAATTGGAGGGACGTCTTCAGGACTAAGAAAGGACCTGTTTCTCTCTTCACTTTTTGTCTTACACCCGAAAGAAGTAAGGAAAGAAAGTATTGAGACAGAAGAGTCAGAAGTGTCCCAAGGCTCTCCTCCTGGTGAAAGCCTCTCAAGGAATCCAAAAGTTCCCCATTGTCCGCATAATAGTCACCAGCTCAGCAATGTGCAGCGAAACCTCAGTAGTCAGTCTATGGCCCAGACCAACACAACAAGACCACAGGTAATATTACCAGCTTAGCAACAGTATCAGCTCCAGTTTTCAAGGAGATTTTATGGAGTAAACATATCAGAGAGGGTTTGGAAATGACTTCCCTGGCATATAACAAGAAAAATCTTAGTTTCTTAAGTAGAGAGCCTGACCACATACCTTTCATCCCTCTCCTTCAAAGGGGAGTTAGAAAAACTGACAGAAGACTGAACTACTTGAGATAGGAATTATTGGAGTTGGCTGTGGAGTTTTGTTCTGGTACTCTGTCCTCTTTTGTCACCCCTAGGCTAGCAAGGAAACTTTTCTGATAGGGAGAAAGCTTCCTGTCAAACTACCTATCAAAGCCCCAAACTCCCTGAGTGCTTTGATAGGTTGTTTGGAGAAAGCATTGCAACTCTTTGGTAGTCTCATTTCTGAAAGTGAAGTCAGAAGGTAAGCAGCTGAAGTAGGTCTGAAGGTTTCTGCACTGGTGGGCAAAGTGAGTCTGTTGAGTGATAGAATTGATACTGGAGTGCAAGGGTGAGAACTGGTGGTCCTTCGTAGGATGAATTTCTACAGATGACCCCTGGTCAAATTTGAAGCTGCCTTTGAAATTCAAGATCGCTTTGGAGTGGGATCAGTGCCATCCTGTCTATTTCCTTGGACTTCCTTTCTCTATCTTTCTAAGCTCCCTAAGTTAGGAAACTGTTGGAGGTGAAGCTCCCTCCATTAAGAGGCAGTCTTGGGTGGGTAAAGAAGTGCGGCTTTAACAACTGGGATCTCATCTTATCAAAAAGCTTTTGCACATCAAAAGCAATCACCAAGGGAGTGAAAAGATAATCGACAAAGTGGGAAAAATGTTAACCAGTTGTCCCCCAGACAAAGGATTTACATCTAGAACATGTAAAGAATTAAAAAAAAAAAAATCAACTCCCCCCCCAATCAATGATGCAGTCCAGAAATGGGCATCTGAAGAGAATACATACTTCTCAGATGATGAAATATAAGTGGCAAATAAATATATGAAAAAATGTTCATCACTGATCATTCAAGAAATGCAAAATAAAACAATGCTGAGATTCCACCGCACCCCAGAAAGAATGGTTATCATCAAGAAATCAACCAGTAGATGGGCATGGTGGCGCACACCTTTAATCCCAGCACTTGGGAAGCTGAGGTAGGAGGAGCATTGTGGGTTCGAGGCTGGCTTGGGCTACCACATGAGCAAGGCCAGCCTGAGCTATATAGTGCGACCGTGCCTCAAAAAACGTAGGGCCGGGAGTTTGGCTCAGTGGCTTGAGCACCTGCCCACCAGGTGCAAGGTTGTGAGTTTGATCCCTGGAACTGACCAAAAAAGAAAGAAAGAAATCAATCAGTAACAAATGTTGGAGGGGCTGTGGAGAAAAAGAGTCCCTTCTCTCCTGTTGGTGGGAGTGCAGAATGATATAACCACTGTGGAATCAGCCTGAAGATTCCTCAAAAAACTAGGATTAGAGGTTTCATTTGACCCAGCTATTCCCCTTCTGAGTATCTTCCCAGAAGAACTGAAAACACACTGCAGCAATATATGTGAACCCATGTTTATAGCAACACGGTTTGTTATAGATAAATCTTGGAAACAACCCAAGTGCCCATCAACTAAGGAATGGGTAAACAGGATGTGGTCTTTTTATACAATGGAATACTGCTCAGCCATAAAGAAAGATAAACTTGAGACTTTCATAGGTAAATGGATGCAATCTGAGATCACACTCATAAATGAAATAAATCAGAGTACATCTGAAACATCATATTGTCTCCCTGCTGTGAGAAATTGAAAGGGTAAATAAGGTCTAAAATGTACAATAGATACTGTAAAATGGGAAGAAATTGTTCAATAAGAAAAAGGAACTAGGATGGGTAAAAGGGGAAAGGAAGAAAGGAAAAAGGAAAAAAATGCAAGTTAGTTGTTCTACTAGTGTCTCTTAGTTCACTGAAAAGAAAGGTTTGTGCTAATATTGTTTGGAGAATGTTTTATGCCCATATCGTGTACACTGAATAACTACTTTAAAGATAACAATATGCAACATATCAACTGTTGTTATTCTCCTATTATCTTGTTGTGATGTTTTTTGCTTTTTCCCATAAAATTATATATATATATATATATA
>RJWM01013075.1:0-54534 GCA_004363535.1 Dasyprocta punctata | reverse complement strand
GCCTAGCTCACCACCTGTCATCTTCACCTCAACTCCTGACATCAGCAGTTCTCCACTCTTCAGCTACACCTGCATTTCTTACCTCTGCATGACAGCACCTACTGGGGCGCTTCTAAGCAATGCTCACGGCCACACTCCACCCACAGAGCTGATGACTAATGTGGACAGGGGCTCATCCACGGGTATGAAAGCGCTCCCTGAGGGGCTACGGACGTGGCTCAGTGGAAGAGCACTTGCCTACCATACTCATGCTCTGTACCACAAAAACAGAAAACAAAGCAGAAGTGCCCTAGGTGATTTTAATGTGCAGCGAAAATGGAGGGCCTCTCATGTCAATCATTAAGCTCAAAATCCATCCTTAAATCTTCTTCTTGTCAATTTCAGTATCATACACCACCTGCCTATTACCAGTCCTACACAGAACTTCAAATACAACTTTTATATCTTGGAAAGCATGTACTCTTCAAATAGCAACCGCCTATCTCTGCCACATGGTGGCTTCGACTAAGCCTTTTTTTTTCTTCCTTCTTCACTCAGCCTTGTCCCTCAATTCCTCTCAGTCTTAACTCCCCCACCTTTTGTTTTGTTTTGTTTTGTTTTGTTTTGTTTTGTTTTCTGCTGACACGAAGAGATTGAATACTGAATGACAATCCCAGTCTCTTTAAATTTTGAGACTCTCTTGGTACACTGCCCAGGCTGGTCTCAAACTTCACCATCTTTCTTCTTCAGCCTCAGGTGTGACCCCCAGTCTCACTTTCTCTCCTCTGGCCCCTTTCCTTCATCAGCCCGCCTCACACAGCACATTACCTCTGCAACTCTGAGTCAGACCCTTCCATCTCCTCATATTTCCATTTCAATCAATAAACCGCCTGCTTTTCCTTTCCTGCATGGGCCTACTCGGGTCACACAGCACACGGTGCTTCACGTGGGTGCCCAGTTGATGACGTAACCAAACAGGAAATTCTTTATGCATCTTCAAAATACACTATTTAAAATGCAGTTTCTTCCCATCCTTGATTTCCTTCTACATCACATTTACCTGTGTCATGTGTTCACCCTTCCAAGAAAACTATCTCATTTTATCGAGTCAAAAAACAATTAAAACATTGGGTTTTGGATGATAACTATGAAGCTGAGATAATAATCTGGAAAAAATGACACATGGTAATACGTTAGTCTGCCCACCCTGAAATGTAACAGCCTTTTCATTTTTTCCATCTTCCATCACCTTGTATCAACCCCAACGTAAGCTATAATCTAGGCCAATGATGACCCTGAAAAAGACACTGTCCACCTAAGTGAGTGGTGTGAATCAATAATATACTGTAAATAGAAAACACTAACTTATGTGTAAACAAGTATTTATGTCCTCTGATGCTGTATAACGGACTCATATCTCCACACATTGTCACCCCAGCTCGCCTGGCCTAGTACTTGGAAGGGGCCAACTGTTGCCACTCTTTTTTTTTAAACAGGGCCCTGCTCCTTAGGCCATGCTGGCTTCCACCTCTTGATCCTCCTGCCTCACTCCTCAGAGTGCTGTGACCACCAAGATGGCAGGCTATGCTGACACCTTCTTAACCCTTCCCAGACCTCCCCTTAGGCCTCCACAGGGATTTGAGACAGAGACAGACAGAGAGAGAGAGAGATAAGAGAGATTGATTATTGTTTGTGTGTTCATTCTATATTCATTTAATAAATACAGAGCTTCTAGAGAGTACCAGGAACACTAAGCAAAACAGCAAACTCCTTGGGTAAAGGTATAGCTCACAATTCCCAACTCCTAGAGCCACTGAGACAGCAGAAGGACAGACAGCAAGCTGCCTACCTGAGCCCAGGCATGCTTACACCAGCCAGGTCGCCTGACCGAGGGAAGTCCCACAAGAGCCATCATGAGGGACAGAAATACATTTCTGCTCCAGGAAGACAGTCATCTTCCTCTAAAATGAAAGCCTACTTGTACAGTTTCATATATTCAATTGGTACACATTACTGCATGACAGCCAACAGCAAGAGTAGATGCTCAAATACTTATTAATGAACAGTCTGACCTTCATTAAACTAAAACTTTCTTCACAAATTAAATTAAATATAAACCCTTTTAGAGAAGTTCAAACAATACGTAGATTTTCTACATAAATAAGGTGTCATTTAGTTTCTAACTTTTAAGAATAAGCTTGGTCTATTTTTCAACCTAAAGTGTCAATTAATTTCTGCCACTTGAAGATGTTCACAGACCAAGCTTCGCTCTACCTGATGAACCTACACGCTAGGGTCTGTATGATTCTGTGTGCAGGAGAAACTTACACTGGGATGACTTCGAGGAGGTACTCGTTCTCGGGGAAGTCTTTCATAGTCGTAACGTCCCTCAGACCACATCTCATTTCTTCTATCAGCCACTAAAAAAACAAACAAAATGTATGGACTTTATACTTTTAGGAGGTAACAGATAAATACATGTCTAGTTTCCAACACAAATATAATTTAAGTAGAAAAAAAAAAAAATGTAAGTAGCCAAAAAGGGAAAAAGTGATTGACTACAGCAATGTTTCTTCCAAACAAATTATATATATAAAAAGACTCTAGTGTCAGCCCACTCAGGGGAGCCAAGGGAAATTTTCACAGGCAAGGTCCCAAGGTTAAAGAACGCATGTATGCAAAACATCAGCACTAACAGCAGGCAGCATGGAGCAGAGCAGAGAGCCACAGTAAAAGCGTACGAGCAAGAGCTACCTGTGTCTTTACTGTGAAATTCTTATACAGGTTGTTATCTCGTATTTACATTCTTACATAGTGCCATAACCAGTGCATGCATGTTTGTCTGTGCATAATCACGGTTATATAACTGTATTCCACTGTGCACCTGCATTAGACAAACGGGGTCACATCTTCAGGAATCCTTAGATGCCCCTGTGCTTCAAAGCAATGTGAATGGTTCCCCATGCCCAGACACCACCTTCCTCTATTTTCAGGGTAATATAAAACATCTAAGAAGTCATTCCCAGCAATTATAGGAAGAGGAGCCAAAGACCACATGTACTTCTTCATCCCCATACAAGGAAAAAAAAATTCCATTTACTACACAGTTTAAAAGGCTGAATGACAAAACTACTCTTATTTCCTGTTGAGTGGTTCATATAACACTAGTTTTTTTTCCTTTTCTACATTCTCAGAGCTTACATCTGCTCTCTATATGTTCAATGAAGTAGTTTTTACTGGGAAAAAGTGTTAAGTGAACAATCCTATCAATACAGAGCCAAGGAACCTAAAAACAAATCACAGTGATCCCTGAAAAAAACACTCTTCATTGTGTTTTTAATGCTATAAATTTATTTTAATGCAAAGACAGCCTAATACATTTTGAAACAAATAAATTTTCTGTTAGAATTATTCAGGTTGGAGAGTCAGAAGCGTGTATTGCTTTCATCAAGTAAGATATGCTTCTTCCTTTGAGAGCTGACACATTCAGGGTATATGGTGAACGTGACACTACAGAAACCAAGGTTAAACAGCTGCAAGAACAGATAAAAATAGGAACTGCACAGGCTCAAGACAAGGTGAACAATGCACACAGAGAAGGATGAGAACAGGATAAGGAAAGAGGTCACTATGTGACACGGTGACTCATGGTCAGGGTTGGTCATCCTCTGCTGGAAGGGACCAAATACTACTTTTGGCCTTGCCACTCGACCAATGCATGAGGCACCTCTTATTATTCTCTCTGAGAAGATGGCACTAGATGTAAGGTTGCTTTTAGCTATAATACGAAGAACACTAGCTTTAAAATATCTCAATATAGTTTAAAGAATAAAAAGCAATCAGCCTCATTCAGGAAATTTTCATAATTTTGTACTTGCCAAAGAATGGTCTGATATTCAAAAGTAATCCAGAAACCAAGGCAACAATCCTTTGACTCTTTCAAGGACATGTTAAATTCACACAAAAGTTTGATGGAGGAGTTTGCAATGACTTTCCCTCAAAACTGTAAGGTGCATTTGAGTAAACTGATGAAATTTTAAAAAAATAAATAAAAGCACATGAGAGACATTATATAAAGTACCTATGAAATAGTTTTACCCTAAAAGAAAAAAGAAAAAAAAAAAAAAAACTTATGTTAGTAGTGTTAAGTGTTTACTTGGAGGCTGAGGCAGGAGAATAGTTTGAGCCCAGAAGTTTGAAGCCAGCCTGAGCAATACAGCAAGACCTGTCTTCAAAAACTAAATAAATAAAAGTAGGTATGGGGAATCAACTCTCCTAATCAGGCTGACTGCTCTACCACTTGACACGAAATTCAAAGTACAGAAGAAAGGCTATATTAAACAGATGAGGCCCCCCTCAAATGCTGCAGAGAACATGTGAAGTGACTCACTACTACAATGCAGAAATAAAACCATATTATATAGGTCTCTCCTGATTGTGTTCCAATTTTCTGCTAGCCAGTTTAAAAGCTAACACAGTACTGTACTATTGCAATAACCTCAACATCTTAACTATGTACTTTAAGAATCAATCTACGATTTAGAGCTTTTGAAAAGCAGCAGAGGGCTGGGGATTTAGCTCCGTGGCACAAGCGCCTGCCTGCCACGCACTAGGTCATGAGTTCAATCCCTGGGACCAAAAAAAAAAAAAAAGAAGAAGAAGAAAAGAAAAGTAGCAAACCCAGGCATAGTGGCACACACAAGTAATTCCAGTACTCAGGAGGGTGAAGCAGGAAGGATCACTGTGAGTCTGAGGTCAGCCTGGTCTACAAAGGGAGTTCAAGGTCAGCCTGAACTCCAAGCAAGACCCTGTCTCAAAAAAAAAAAAAAAAGAAAGAAAGAAAAGAGAAAGAGACAAGACAGAGAAGCAAAGAAGGTAAAATATAAAGGTGATGAAAACATAATATTTATGCAGGAGTTCAAAAATCACCATCTAATATACACATCATCAAGCCTGGCATAGTGGCACACACGTACAATCCCAGAACTTGGAGGCTAATGCAGGAGGATTGGCACAAATTTGAGGCCAATCTGAGGTACACAGTGAACATAAGGCCAGCCTGAACTACAAAACAAAACATCCCATCTCAAAAAAAAAAAAAAAACACCCAGAACGAAACAAAACAAAACAAAACATAAGAAGCCAGGATACATCAAGACGAAAGAGCGAAAGAGACCAATCCCACTCATTTATAGAAGACCTAACTATCAGCACACGTATTAAGGAACTATAATCCAAAGATGCTACTACAAATTAAAGCAAAAAGCCTAAGTGAAAGTAAGTTACTCATCAGCCAGAGAGGTATTAGTAGATTCAATTTGGGAACATAAAGTTCTAGATGTAGGTGCTAGCGATAAGTACAACGTGAATATACTTAACGCTACTGAAATACATTTTCTTAAATGGTTAACATGATCAAAACTGAAAATGCATTAGTACATGTTTGCATTACATAAAGATTATACTCCTTACGTCCTTGATACATGGATATAACACATCTCAGTTCTTTTCATCTCCTTTCCCTCCACAACATCCCCTATTTCTTGATCCCACTCTCATTTGGAAAAATTGTATTTCCCTACTTCCTATTATCTTTTATTCTGTTCTTTACTTACATTTCGGGTTTCTCATGTAAGAAAAACCAAGTGGTACCTAACGTTGTGCATCTGATGTATTTCACATTAACATCATGGAATCAAGGTGCATCCATTTTCCTACAAATGACTTGAGTTTATCCTTTATGACAGAGTAGTACTCCACTGCACATAAATACCACGCTTTCCTTATCTACTCATCTGTTGATGGACATATAACCCACTTTCAAGATTCAGCTATTACGAATTGTGCTGTTATAAGCATGGATAAGCATATATCTCTATAATATGACATTTTAAACTTTTTCAGGAAGATACTTAGAAGGGAAAATAATTGAGTCAAATAAACCTCCCAGCTTTACTTTTTTGAGAGCTCTCCATACTGATTTCTATAGTAATTACACCTATTTATATTCCCACCAACAAAGTAGAAGAGTTCCTTTTTCCCTTCAGCTTCTCTAGCATGTCATCATGTTTTCTGATGATAGCCATTCTTCATGGAGTAACATGGAATCTCCATGTTATTTTAATTGGCTTTTGTTTATTGGCCAGAGACACTGAACACTTTTTGTGTATTTATTGGCCATTGTACTAATGACAAGTGTCTACTCATTTCAGTTGCCCATTTTTGGATTGTGTTAAGGGGGGTAAATTTTTTAGTTCTTTATATACTACAAATATTAGCCAAAATTTTTTTCCCATTCTGTAGGTTGACTCTTCATTCTGTTGTTTCCTTCGCTGTGCACAAGCTTTTCAGTTTGATATAACCCTATTTGTTCATCGTTGGGTTTTTGTTCAGAAATTCCTTGTCCATGTCTGTCTTTTAACAGTTTTAACTAGTTTATCTTCCAGCAGATTAAGTGTTTCTGGTTCAGTATGTACAACTTGACCCATTTTGATTTTAGTTTACATGTGGTGAGAGATACACGTCTAGATTCAATCTACTGCATGTGTATAGCCAGTTTTTCAAGCACTATTTGTTAAAGATGCTATCTTTATGCCAATGCATATTTTTGGTCCCTATATCCAAGATCAATAGCTGAATGTGTCTGGGGTTATTTCTGTGTCCTCTATTCTGTTTCTCTGATCCACATGCCCGTTTTTGCACCAATACTATGCCGCTTTCATCGCTACAGCTGTATAACTTGAAATCTGGGATTGTGATGCATCCTGGTTTGCTCTTGTTACCCGGCACTGCTTTTGCTATTCTGGGTCTCTTCTAGTGCCACATGAATTTTAGGGTGGTTTTCTCTAGTTCTGTGAGGAATGTTGTTGACATTTTGTTCGGGATCATATTAAATCTGTATACCAGTTTGGGGAGTGTGGTCACTTTGACTATATTGGTTCTGCCTATCCAGGAATGGAATAGGTCTTTCCATTTTCTGATATCCTCTGTGATCTCCTTTTTCAGAGTATTTCACTGCCAGGGTTTTTGTTTGTTTCTTTTTTGCTTTTTGTTTTTAAGACAGGATCTCACTATGCAGTTCAGGCTGGTCTTCAACTCTGTAGCCCAGGCTGGTCTTGAAATTGCAACAATCCTCCTGCCTCAGCCTCCCTATACACTGCAGCTTTCATTGCAGAAGTTTTTCACTTCCTTGGATAGGTTAATTCCTTCTTGATTTTTCTCCATGCTATAGGGGATGATACTGTTTTTCTTCATTTCTTTCTCAGTGAGTTCATGTTTTACAACACTACTGATTTGATCGTGTATTGATTTTGTATCTTCCTACACTGTCAACTTTGGTTATTATGGTAATTACATAAGTCTTCTGGTGGAATTTTTTGGGTCTTCTATGTAGGTCATGTTGTGTGCCAATGTTAATTTGACTTTTTAGCTGGGGATACAGCTCAACAGCACAGTGCCTGCCTTGAAAGTGTGAGGACCTGAGTTTGATTCCTGGTACTAAGGGAAAAAAATGACAATTTGACTTCTTCCTTTCCTATGCATATCCCTTTCCTTTCTCTTGCCTTATTGCTCTAGCTACTATTTCAGGTACTATACTAAACAAGAATGGTGATAGCGGACATTCATGTCTTGTTATTCATTTTGGAGGAAAATTTTTCAGTTTTTTCCCATTAAGTATGATGTTGGCTTGTTACAAATTGCTTTTATCAGATTGAGAGGTCCTCCTGTCACTATTTTCTTCAGGATTTATATCATAAAAGGAAGTTGGATTTTGTGACAGGCTTTTTCTGCAACTACTGAGATGATCGTGGGATTTTTGGTCCTGCTTCTGGGATGTACTACATTTATTGATTTGCATATGTTGAACCATTCTTGCAAGCATAGGATGAAGCTTACTTGGTTATGAGGTATGATCTTTTAGGAGACTTGTTGTATTCTGTCTACCAGTATCTTGTTGAGGACTTTCACACCTATGAAAATTAAAGAGACTGTCCTGTAATTCTTTCTTTTGGTTGGATTCTTGTATCTTTGGAATCAGGGTAATGTTGGCTTCCAGGAATGAGTTTGGGAGAAGTCCTTCCCACTCAAATTCTTTAAAGAAACTGAAAGGGAAGGACTTCTCCCAAAGAATTTGAGTGACATTAGTGTTGATGTTTCTGTAGAATTCAGTAGTGAATCCAACAGGATTTGGACTTTCTTAGTTGGCAGGCTGTTTTACTACTGCTTTAATTTCATTGCCTGTTATTCAACTATTCAAGGTTTTTATATCTTCTCAGTTCAGTTCTGGTAGTTCATACGTATCTAGGAATCCATCCATTTCTTCAGTTCTCCAATTTATTGGCATACAGGACTGCAAAACTGTTGTTGATAATTTTCTGAATTTTGGCACTGGCCATTGTGATTTCAGTTTTTTCATTTCTTTTTGTTTGAGGCAGGGTCTCCCTGTGACACCAAGACTGGCCTTACACGCATGGTAATCCTCCTGCCTGTGCCTCCCAAGAGCTGGTATTTCAGGTACACACCACAATGCCCGGCTAGCTTTTTCATTTCTAATTCCAATGATTTGGGTCTTTTTTGTTTGTTTGTTTGTTTTGGTAAGAATGGCTGAGGGGCTTTTTTTTTTTATTCTTTCAATAACTAGCTCTTGGATTCACTGTTTCTTTGCATCACCTTTTTTAGTCTCCACAAATTGGTAAATTTAATGTATATTTTACCACAATAAAAACTTTTTAGAAAACCAAAAACATAAATTCATCTGACATCATGCTTCTGAACACATAGTAAAGTACACTCAGTTTGCTAATTCTAACAATCACTTTGGCAAATGCTTCTGTATAATGAACTTAATTTTTATATGAAACAAACAGTATCCATAAAACAACTACACGCCAACTCCACAGATCATCCTGGAACTATGTATATGTGACTCCATTACCTGATGGAACATTCACCTTATGAGGAGCTACAGAAATCGGATTCGAATTAAAATGTTTTGTCTTGTTTTGTTTTGTACCAGGGATTGAACTCACGACCTCACGCTTGCCAGGCAGGCGCTTATGCCACTGAGCTAAATCCATGGCCCAATAAATATTCTTTAAATGCTGACACTTTTAAAAGACCTTATTTTAAATTTTCAATTTCCATACAGTGAATAATTCTATGAAAATGAGCTCCTTTTGTAAATATAAAAAACTGATAACATTTCTGTAAATATGTTGCTCTAGGTTAGGCTTTAAGTAATCTCTTATAATTCACTATTTAATTTTTACACATAATCACCTCCAAATAAGTATACAAAATATTGAACTAAAAACAAAGAGAAATCAAGATATATTCTATACAGGTATAAATTTCCTAAGATGTATTTGATTAGTATGTAGATCTGAATTGTACCAATAAACTTAATTTTTAAAAAGGAAAAAAATACTGAACATCTTTACACAATCTTTAGGTATTTAGTTTTCAGATTACTCTGCCTACTGCTTTTACAAAACAGCAATATCAGAATGCTTTTTTATCTAAATTAGTATAGAGTTTCAGAAGAATACGAATATAGGGTAGGGATATAATGTATTGGTATAGCACTTTCCCTTAATATTGCAGAATATAAAGATAGAACACACTATGATGGTGGAATTATGTATTTGATGTAGATGATGAGTATCCACTGATGTAGATGATGAGTACAAAAACTCAAAAGTCAAACAGCCTTAGAGAAGCCCCACGCCAAATTAGTGATTATCCCTCACTCTTCAGAAATGTATAATTAAGGAAAGCAGGAATAAATAGGAAAATTCCATATGCAATCTTATACTGCCAAACCAAAGTAAAATTTCGATTTCATTAAATACAAAAGAAAAAGGTCATTAAGTACAACAATTCTGATTAGCAGAATGTTGTATATGCTATTATTGAGACTTAGAAACTCAATCCACACAAAACCACAAATCCACACCAAAACCAATCAGTTACATTTGTACCAAAGTATTCTGACTTCCAGGGGGCGATCATGGTTCTTACCATGTTATTGCTTGGGTAACACTCCTTCCATTACTAGAGTCTCAAAAAACACTCCAGTGAAGTTCTCTGATCTAACTGATGGAACATGTAAAATGAAGAACACAATAGGAAAATGGAAGGGCCATCACAATTATTCAGAGAACATAATTAGAATTCAATGTGGAGAATGCAAAATTGCATTTAGTATATGTGCTGCCAAAGCAAGCACTCAAATTTCATTTAGAAGGGTGCCTCAGAGTGACAAGACCCTGTAAATCCAGCTACTTGGTAGGCTGAAGTAGGCAGACTGCAAGTCTGAAGCCAACCAAAGCACCTGTAACTGGAGCTACTCAGAAGGCTGAAGGAAGAGGATCACAAATTGGAGGGAAGTCTGGGCTACTTAGGAGTTCCAGACCAGCCTAGTTTAGGTTTTGCTATATACACAGCAAGGCTTTGCAGCAAAAAACAAGTATAAAGCAGGCATGGTGACCTATGCCTGTAATCTCTGCACTAGGGAAGCTACAGACGAGGATTATTAAGGAAACCAGCCAGGTAGTTCTACATAGTGAGTTCAAAGTCATCCTGAACTACAAACACAGACTCTGTCTCACAAAACACACTTACAAAATAAAACACACGCACAAAGGAAAAAACACTTGCGCCAGTAACTGGCTCCAAATTATAAAAATCTTTCTGCACTTATGCTGCAATCAATAAATATGGTCCTTTTAAAATATCACCATGGATATTAGTTTCAGAAAGTAAATAAGCTTTTCTTACACTATTGCAGTGAACAAACCCCAACCATTATTATGAGCTAAGAAGACAGAACTGACATAATGTGAAAGTGGCCAGGAAAGTGAGAAAACAAAGCCACAGGCAAGATCTTTCTCTCAAATCACTCACACTGTGAATTTACACGCAAGGTGATACAACTAGTATTTTATGCTATACAAACTAGGTACAGCACCAGTTTGGTTTATAAAGCAAATCTGCATTTTTATCTTAGCATTCATTATAAAATATAGTCAGCATAGTTTTCCCTCCTCCATAAACCCATTCCTTCCACTTTGTTTTTAATTGGTTTATTTATTTTTGAGACAGTGTCTCCCTATGTAGTTCATGCTGGCCTTGAACTAATGGTGATCCTCGTGCGTCAGCCTGTTGAGTACTGGGAGTGCTGGGATTACAGTTATGCACCATTACACCCAGCATCTTTCACTTACTTTCATCCAACAACTATTTTGGCAGCCAACCACAGTGAATAGAAAAGCCATGTACAAATCCCTTACGAAAATGTCTTTCTCCATACGTCTGCATGGTTTTCCATATCAACCTTTAAATATCTTAATGTCACTACACAAAATCTCTCAATTTTACTGTTTTTTCACAGCATTAGTCATTTAATATAATATGTACTACACACTGTTGATCTCTTACTAAAAGAAATATGACCTTTATGAAAATGGGGATTCGCTATGTTGTCAGTTGATTGCAACCCTAGAAAAATCTGCACAAGATATCAGCTCAGCGAGCTGAGCCGGGCGTGGTGGCCCACGCCTTTAATCCCAGCACTTGGAGGCTGAGGTAGGCGGAGTATTGTGAGTTCGAGGCCAGCTTGGGCTACAACGCGGGTGCAAGGCCGGCCTGAGCTACATAGTGTGACCCTGCCTCAAAAAACCAGGGCCGGGAGTTTGGCTCAGTGCCGTAAGCGCCTGCCCTGGCAGGCGTGAGGCTACAAGTTCAATGCCCGGTGCGGCAAAAAAAAAAAAAAGAAAGAAAAAGGTATGTGCTCAGTATTCAGAAGGTATTATAAATACAAACAAAATGATTACTATAAACAAAACAACTCCACCTCTCTGTTTCCACACTAAGGCCACTTGAGAAAATACCTTACAGGCACCTTCAACCCAACATACCAAAACAATTCACAGTCTGCAGAAATTCCTTTCATTCCCTGGCTTTGCTGTTGTTACTTATATCTAGAGTTCCCGCAAAAGATGCATATGCCCCTAAGTGGAGCCTTTGACAGGCTGCTTGAACAAGGGTATGTGGTACTGGTATTAAGGATGTATGGTAACTACATTAGTTTAGTATACTTCTGGATTCAGATAATGGAAGCCCCACCCTCGGGTTAGGTGGCACCAATCAATAGGCTTGTAGCCTGGATGGAATATAAAAACACAAAAGAAAGAAAGTTTGCTGCTTGGTGCCTTCTGCCTGCTATGCCATGGACTGTTTCTACTCTGTGATGCCTCTCGGCCATGCCAGGCTGCCTTGCAGCCAGCAGACTATGGAATGAAAACTCTAGCAACTCAGAGGACAAAATAAACCTTTTCTACTTGTGAGTGATGGATATTTTGTCTCTACAATGAGAAACTAACTAAGGCACATATTTTGGATAATGACACCACCAGTTACCAAAAAGTCCAAATCAGAAACCTGAGTCACATAAAACCAAAAACTGTTCATATTTAAATATTCACTAAAGCCATGCATTTCTGTCCATTCAATAAAGCACATATACCTACAGATCACATTCCTGCCACTTATTTACACATAAAAAGTGGATAATGCTATTCCTATGAAAAATATTTAAATTCTGGACAACTGAATCAAAACTAAATTTGAGATTAGAATTGATTATGGTCTTCAGAAAAAAATTCAACATGGATGCCCATCAAAACAGCCACAATAAAGTACCTTCCAGAATTCAGTAACATACCTACCACTTTGAAAATCTACAAGATTTGGAAATCTACAAAAGATAAATACAGGTGAGTGGTAGGTAAGAAAACCTTTAAGAAAGAAAACTAAATATCTCAACATAACTTTGAGATTGCTTAAAAATACAAGAGTCAATATTAGAATCCAAGGAAGGGAAAGGCATTAGGAAAGATAAAGCCAAAGAAACATGGGCCTGACCAAAAAACAGAGACACACTACAAAAGAATGGAAGACAGTATATATGTTTAATGAACTTTCATTTTTTTCCTCCACCATGAGTAAGAATTTGCATAAAAACTTTCAAAACATGTAAACCCTTTACTCACACAATCATAACATCAGTCATGCTAACTCTCACATTCCACATAAAAGCATACAAGCTCTGAAGAGCTTAATTAGAGGGTCAAATGAAATCTGGAGTCAGACTCACACCTACCTGACTTTAGGTGAGCCTGGCAGCATACAAAATGGAATAGAGGAAAAACAGGCTGCAGGCAAAGAGATCAATTACAGCATCCATGATGAACCACAGAACTTGGCATTTAAGTAACACATTCTCCATGATACTCACAAATCTCTCACTTTTCAATGCTTTAAAAATACTTTTAGTTGAGCTGGGGGATTTAGCCCAGCAGCACAAGTACCTGCCTGGCAAATGCGAGGTTGTGAGTTTGATCCCCAGTACCAAAAAAGAAACAAAAACAAAAACAATATTTTAGTTTAGCAGTGGTGGCACACACCTCTCCAGAGGTAGAGGTTGAACTACCATGAGTTTGATATCACTCTGGACTATGTACTGAGTTCAAGACCAGCCTGAACTACACAGTGAAACTCTGTGTCAGACACCAAAACAAACAAACAAATGAAAACTTACAGTTCAGAGTAGTGTTTACAACAGACAAGAGGAGGAGGAGAAAGGAAGATTCACAGAGCAATGTTAACTTTCACATTCAAAAGCTAAATACTTCTTTCCATTCTTTTATTCAACTTCCAACCGTACACCAAGGCCCACCTAAAATTCTATCTTACAAAATGCATTATCTGAACCATACAATGCTTAAGGCAGATTCCAAGACGGGGTCACATATGATTTCTATCTCACAGATTTAAAAAAATATTCCACTCTAGCCGGGCGTAGAGGTGCCTGTAATCCCAGCACTCAGGAGGCTGAGGCAGGAAGATCATTGTGAGTTCAAGACCAGCCTGGGTTGCAAAGTGAGTTCAAAGCCAGCCTGAACTGCATAGTGAGACCCTGTCTCAAAAAAATAGGACCAGCAATTTACTTTAGTGGCTTAAGCGGCTGCCTGGCAAGCACAAGGTTCTGAGTTCAATCCCTGGAACAAAAAAAAAAAAAAAAAAAACCCACTCATACCACTTAAAAACTAGGAGTTGGGTCCAGTGATACAGCTCAATGGCACAGAGCCTGCCTGGCAAGCGCAAAGATCTGAGTTCAATTCCCGCTAAAAAAAAAACAAAAAAAACAAAAAACAAAAAAAAAACCCTAAAAGGTGATATTTTTCTTTTTAACTTTCTAGCTTTTCTGGTAAATTAAGATGTTCTGGCAATACTGGGATTACAGTCTCAGAAGCCAAATGAGCCACAACTTAGTAGCAGCTGTACCCACAGGTTTCCACGTTCCTTGTTGGGTGCTATGAACTCTGAAACCATACCTTCGCTAGCTTCACTCTTTCAAGAAATGCTGACCACTCTACAAAATGTCAGCAACTGAATCAAGACACTGGAGTTCCAAAAACAGCAGAACAGATAGTCCTCCCTCCTCACTACCTAGCTTTGCAGGGAAGGCAGAGGCAAGCACTTCACGATGTGATCTGTGCTACAAGCAAAGCAAAGAAAACTCGGGAATGGCAAGGATACCTGTCTGTGAAAATATAGGGAGCACGCTCAGATATAGCATCAGCTAACAAGTGTAAGGACCCAAAAAGAAGGAGGCAAATAAATGTGTCCAAAAGAGACAAGAATCTTTACAAACACACTGAACAAAAGAGTATCCTAAGGAATCAAAATCAATGTGCCACACCTTGCGCTACACCCAACATTAAAGGTAGGGTCACAGAAATAGCTGAATTGAGATCAAGCTCATCCAGGACGATAAAGCCATAGAAAAAACTGCCCAACTGAAAGGGCTACCAGGGAAACACCACGTGTTACTTATTAAAGTCAGAGAAATTCAGTAAAAAAGCCAAATATTAAAGACTTTGAGCATAGAAGAATTTTCAGAAGCACAGTGCAAAAACAAATGAGGGAACTGAAGGGGGAAAAAAAAAAGGAAAAGTAGTGACAACCCAAAAAAGGGAGAAACAGCACGGACATAAAGGTATAGCATAAACAAAAGGGGCTTTCAACTTGGGCAGGAAATAAGAGGAACAGGGATGTGAAGCATGATGGGTTAAATTGGTCACAAATTTGTCAAGAGTCTCAGAGGTCCTTTGGCCAGCACCCAGGCACTGAAGCCTCTCGAACTTCAGCTACGTCCTGGAGGCACTGCACTTTAGTCTCTCTGGAAGGCTTACTTCTGCATTGATCCAGCAGGCTCCAGGGCAAGTCTGTATGAGATAGTGGGTAGAACTATAAACCACTTTGCGTTATTTTCTGATTCCCGGGTGGGAATAAAAGCCCCTTGCAGACTCTTGGACAAACTGCAGCACGTGCCCACTCTAGATTTACATAAAGAAACAAGATGTCAAGAAATCCTATATTGGTCCATGCAGCCTCCAACTCTCCCCGAAGTTGGCCTTGTCTCCCAACCAGTCTATTTCTTCGGCACAAAGAGGTCTATCAGACACTTTTATTTGGGGGGAGGGGAGTATCTCCCAACGTGCCTATTATCAAGCTGGGTATCTGGAACACACTCAACAATTTTACTGACTTTCGGATCTCGCGTCCCTTCAGATACCTAGCACACTATTCCTTCCGCCTACTAAAGTGCCGGGAGGCGACGGTATCTTGCACGCCACACCTTCCTTTCTGCCAAAATTCAGCGTCTCTCCACGCTGGACCGCAAGGGTAGAACTACTAGGCGACTCAAACGCAGCAGAATACTGTGCTTCGGCTACGAAAACGCGCTTCCGCACCGCCCCCCTCAGGGTGTTCCAGCCCACTCTCCAGTCCCATTACCTCTCGGGAAAGTAAAATGCCCTCACCGACTCCGGGAACCCGGACAGCCAGCAAACGCAGCACACTACAGAACGCCGCAGCCGCCGCCGCCACCGCCGCCCTCCGAGGCACTTCCGGCGCCCGCAGTGACGTCACCGAGCGCGCCTGCCCGTGCTACCGGATTAAAGGGAGCTGCGAAACGTTCAGCTCCCGCTAAGATCTCCTGGCTTCTGCGTAGACGCCTCTCGGGCGCGGGATGAAGAAGCCGCAGCGAGGGGCAAGGAAGAGTCGGGGTTGATCCCCAGCTGCGCTCGGGGCCGCCCTGCCTGAAGGTAAACGCCTCCTTCCTTGCGGCCTGGCCTGAGCGCGCAGCCCAGGCCATTCGCCCCTTTCCTCCCGTCAGCCTGTTAGTCTGGGACCTCAACCGTTACCTGCCGCGTATTTCTCTCCAGAAGTCTAACTACTGCAGTCTCTAACGGGAACCTTTCTACAGCGACCGATAATCCGCCTCAGTCACCAAGCATCAATTTTTCCATTCCCTCTTGAGTTGGCGTGACTCTGCCCAGGATTCTGCTGTTTGCAGAGCATTTCCTCCCCCGCGGATGGCACGCCACACCCGCGATTTACCGCGCACATCCGAGTTTGGGTTGATCCGATGTAGGCGTCACAAATACAGCCAGGCCAGGTGCGCGCCTGGAACCCCAGAACTGGGGAGGCTGAGGCACGAGGCTGTAGACTTCAAGGCCAGGCCCTGAACTCAGCTAAACCTCGCTCAGCCTTTTTTTTTTTTTTTTTTTTTTTTTTAAGTAGGGGGGATCAAACTCACAACCTCACGCCTGCCAGGCAGGCGCTTACGCAGTTGAGCTAAATCCCCGGCCCTATTTTGTGAGACAGGGCCTCACTATGCAGTTCAGGCTGGCCTTGAGCTCACTTTGTAACCCGGTCTGGTCTTGGGTTCCCAATGCTTTTCCTACCTCAGCCTCCCAAGTGCTGGGATTACAGATGATAATTTTTATGAGTAATTTATGTTGTAAAATAAGGCGTGAAAATAAATTAAAAGATATCGGTCGATGGATTGATAGATTTTTCATGCCAACATTTCTTCACTGCACTGAAACTATATAAAATCAAATGTATCCTTTCACAATTTGGGCAATAATTAAAGATTCCAAAGGACTTTACATTGTCTTAATATTTTTCTCTGGAGTGATTCCCCCCCCAATCTATTTTATGTTAAAAAGAAAAAAATTTCGAAACACATCAATCAGAGGGCAACAATGGTACATACATTGGGCATTGTCATGGCCAAATCATTCACCCTGAGCACAAGACATTTGCATTCAATTGTCACAACAATATCAGCACAAATCTTTCTTTTCAGTGAACTCAGAGAAATCAGCAGTATAACTATTTTAACCATTTTTTATATACAAATACATACACATACACAAATATTTTTTTTTCAGCTTCTCACATTAAGACAATACGATGTTTACTCGTGTGTTTTATTTCGGTAATGAGTATGGTCTCAAGCTGCATCCATTTACCTGTAAAACTCTCCAGTTTATCCTTCTTTATGACTGAGTAGTATGTCTGGAATGATGTTAACAAGAAATTTTAGTCTCACATTTCTGATAATCAAAAAAGGGACCCAGATAAAGTGTTAGCACAAATCAGTGGCTGAGGTTGTTTCTGAGCTACCAGGCTCTTTCTGAAGGGGGTGGGCAGCCTATGGTAAGGGTGTAAACACACTTTCTAGCTTTCAGTCTGCGCTTTGCATTTCTCCATTATTTATTTTTTAAGTCCCTCCTCACCCTAGACACAGGCAGCCAGCACTGACAGGGTTAAAGAAGCTACTGAAAGGAGGTCTAAAACTCTTGGGTAGTGGCTGGCAAAAGGGGGAGCTTTAATTCACCCAGATGGAGTCATCCTAACTGCTTAAAATGTAAGGAAGGTGTGTGAATCACCGTCATTGAATCAGTGATTATCTGTTTATTTGGTTTGATGTGGCATGAGGAATGCCTGGTTTAGTGCTTATGTGTTGGCTTGTTTTCTGCTTTAAAAATGAGTGGTGATTTGGCTCCGAGCTTAAGAGCACAGTGTATGTGTCCAGCTTGCCCTTCTCCCTGACAAACAATCATTTATACCAGGTAAATTTTAATGTCCACACATTTATGTATGTATGTATGTATGTATCTCTATTTGAGATACAATGTATCTTGCCCCACTAGTTCTCTCTGGGAAATATCTGAATAAATAATTATGATATACTTAAAGCACAAATATCAAAGATACATTTTACAAATATGAATAAATTTTTAAAAATTGAAACCTGTAATTCCAAAGAAACAGCATGTTGTAGGTGGGGGTAATAGTACTGTAAATAGAACCCATTGCCTTCATAGTTAGTTACATCTCCAGCATTCATTTATTTATTTATTTATTTGAGCAAAGTTTCACTGTGTAGCTCGGGCTGGCGTGAACTCACTACGTAGCCCAGCCTGGTCTCCAACTTGTGGCAATCTTTCTGCCTCAGCCTCCTCTGGGATTACTAGCTTGCACCAAAACACTTGGCTTGGCTTCTTGGCTTTTGAAACTGATAATAGAGTTTTTGGATGAAAACTGATGAGAGTAAACAAATGCCTTTCCTAACCCTCAGAGTCTGCATGTATCTTTTACCTTACGTATATGGCAGAAGCTTAACCATTTTGTACATTTTATTTTCAGTTCAAGAAGGGGTGATAGAGGTGGGAAAATTCCACTCCAACATAGTCTCTTACCTGCTCACCTTACAGAAAATAAAATTTTCCTACTATATCTGTCTTGCAAATGGGTAGCTGAGAGGAAGGATCTGAAAACTTTCTTCTACCGTACCTATTATTCTTGCTTTTGGGGGTAGATATAAACTAAAGAAATGTTGCATATGTGATACACAGAACTTGATTAATTAGGACAGCTTCAATTTCAAAGAATAGAGAGGAAACTTAAGTTTCCTTGTAGCAAAATAGAGGCTTAATGTACTAAAAGCCTATTATATACTGAGTACTTTTTAAAATAATAGAGGCATCACAGAAAAGACAAAAATCTATAATACAGTACAGCAAAGGAAAAAATGCCGAATAGGGAAATGCCAAATTATATGTTAGATCTTAAGGAGATGTTAAGGTTTCAGTAAGGAAAGGTAAGCCACTGCATAGGTACCTTATTATTGACTGTGCAGTTCTCTCTCTCTTTTTTTGGGGGGAGTGGTTTTTACCAGGAATCAAACTCATGACCTCATGCTTGCCTGACAGGTGCTTGCCACTAAGCTGTATCCCTGGCCCTACCATACAGATACGGTACAGACTCAGGCTTTCACTTGCAGTGAAATGAGAGGTAACTAGAGAGCTTATAGGGTCTCATAGTCTACTACTGCCATTCACTTGTGCAGCATGACAGCTCTATACAGCTCATCATAGAACACAAGATTTTGTCATTATTGGTTGCATATGTAATCATTCTAAAAATATTCTAAGACAGGCATGGTGGCACACAGCTATAATCCCAGCACTCAGGAAGCTGAGACAGGAGAATTATTTTGAGTTCCAGGCCATCCTGGGCTACATAGTGAGTTCAAAACCAGCCTGAACCGCAGAGTGAGACCCTGCCTGAAAAAGGCAAAAAATACTTAAGTAAAATAAAATAATTTAAAAATAAAAATTTTCTAAAACACTTCTAGGAATATTACAAATAGCAACTGTAAGTATCTACGTACTGACAAACTGTAGGACTAGACAGGGTTGCTTAGGGTGAAAACGTAAAAGGGAAGGCGGGCCCAACTATAAAGTTACTACTACAATCTTATTAATGATGGACAGAAAATGGAGACTCAGGAAGTGGATTTTTCATTATGGAAAATGTTTTGTTTTATAAGAAGTCTAAGGTTTGTCTGCTTTAACAGTGACCGCTTTGTGGGTGGTGCAGTACAGAACAGTGGTGTTCCCTCCACGAGATTAATATTTAAGCACAAAGGTACCTGGAGCTGTGGTCAAGTTGATAGTTGCCATGAATACAACTCAGAAACATGGAGCTATCCAGTGTATCTGCCTGCCATCTACGGCATGGCATGTAGAGTATTTCTTTCGGGAGGTGACAAAGATACATGCAATTGCAATAACAATAAAAGTGTTGCAGTCATCTAAAAAATACTTCTTGTACACCCTTTTTTATAGACTGAAGGTCAAAATTTTTCATAAACCATATTAAACTATATTAAATGTATACAATCTGGAAATGATGTCTATTTCAAATTATAAATTATTCTGTGGTCTTTTGTTTCAGAAATTTTCCAAGTAAGGCAAAGTTATGAAGTAAGTATTCATTTTACAAAATATTTGATATGATGCCAGATGTTTTGCCACACTCTTGTAATCCCAGCACTCAGGAGGCTCAGGAAAGGATTGCTGAAAGGTCAAGGCCACCCTGGACTACATAGTGAGTTCAGAGCCAGCCTAAATTACATAGTGAGACCCTGTTTCATAAAACCAAACAAACAAAAGAAAAGATACTAGTATCACTTATGTTTTAACATAATTGGTTTTCTAAGTATATAAACATGTACACTTTTAAGATTCTACATGCAATTTTCTTTTTTTAATTTCATATTATTAACTGACTTTCCATATACTATACTATGAAGATACATCATCATATTTAATGGTTTGTTGGTTGGTTGTTTTTTTTGAGACAGGGTCTCACTATGTAGTGCAGGCTGGCTTAAACTAGCTTCGGTAGCCCAATCTGGTCTCAAATTGACATCAGTTGTACTGCCTCAGCCTCCCAAGTGTTGGGATTACAGGTGTGTACCACCACACCAGCTAATTTAATGCTTGTTTGCTATTATTTTATATATCATTTATCTTACAAATCTTGTAACTTCACATGGTATTACTAAGGACTAAAGCTAATTTTGCTATCAAATACAACGTGTAAAGAATTGAAACCAATATTTCAGTTACTAGAAAATGTAATCAGGTATATAGTAAATCTATTCCCATTTAGCAAAAAAAGCCTATAAAAACTAGTATTTCAGTGCTTATGACCTGTAAATTACTTTTAGATCATTCTCTACTTCCATAGAAAGTTTAAATATCATTGGGAAGACTAGAAACATACAAAAATGGTAATGAATATTAGTTAAGCTGAGAGCTGACAAGGGATATAAACAGTTTGAGACTTTTGTTTATTTTGTTACTTTAAATCAAGCAAGCAATTGTATTCTGGGGCGAAAAAAAATAGAAGAAAAATACCATCATTCCTAACTGTCTTCAACTAAAAATATTCTAGCATAAATGTAAAATCCTTTCTGAATGCCAAGAATTAAACCATATTTATCTCAAATAGTTATTTTTCTTTTTTACTTCCCATAAATGGATACTGAACAATTGAAGTACATGAGCACTTCCTTTAAACTTCCTTGGCTATTAGAAATCATTATTTAAAATGCTTCTTGTTAAATGTGTACAGAATTTTAAATAATCATCCTTAAAACAATAGTAATGCTGATGCTGTAACACTTAAAGAAGCATATACATTTATATATGCTAGCAATTGTTCTCATCTCTGCATATGTATGGTCTCGTTTTCACATGCCCTTAAGGTAAGTATTGTTATTATCCTAATATTATAAATGATGAAACTGTGACACACAGTAAATTTAAGGTCATTGCTACTTACATGATGGAGTCAAGATTTGAATCCAACAATCTAATTCCCAAATCTGCTCTCTTAAATTTCCCATTTTCCTATTCTTGTTTTTTCCCTCCCTCTCTATTAAAATACCAGACTCTCCATATAAATATAGGACTCTATGAAAAGAATGGGATAACGTCAAAGACACAGAGTTATAAGGATCTACGTACAGGGAGAATTCAAGAGGTCTTATTTAGCTCTGTGTCCTTTCAGTTGAAAACTAAAGGCTGAGTAAGACTTAAATAGCCAAAAAGAATGGGAGGAACATTCAGGAACAGGAAATCACAATTGGGATACTTGATTTTTTTGGTATTCAGTTTTTTTAGTTCTTTATACATTCTAGAGCACTAGTGGAGAACCTATGGCACAGGTACTACAGCAAGCTGTTTGTACCTTGGAAAGCTCTAAAAGGTTTGCCATTACTTTCCTAGATAATACTCATCTTTCAGGAAGAGTAGCTGACAGATATGTTTTCCCACTTCATTCTTTTGCTTGTTTCCCTTGCTGTGCAGAAACTGTCTGCATTTCGTGTTGTCCTGTTTGTGGGTTCTTGCTGTGATTTACTATGCTCCTGGAGTGCTACAGGGGAGTCTGTGCCCCAGCCTCTGGCTTCCAGTGTGTTCCCTGTGTCTTCTCATAGAAGTTTCAATCTTTTTAGTTTTATACATACATCATTTCAAGTAACTGGATCCATTTTCCATTAACTTTTTTCAGGAATAGTTACATGGATCTAGCTTAGTTTGCCTACATATGGATATCCAGTTTTCCCAGCACCACTGGCTGAAGAGGTTATGTTTTCTCCAGTGTGTTTTGGGCTCCTCAGTCCAGGATCAGATGGTTGTAATTGCATGCATCTGTTTCTGTGTCCTCTACTTCTTTGGTCTCTGTGTCTATTTTTGTGCCAATACTATGCTGGTTTTATTACTGTGGCTTTGTAATATAATTTGAAATTGGGAATTGTGAAGCCTATCGCATTGTTCTTTTTGCTTTGGATTGCTTTGGCTATTCTAAATATTTCTTCTTCCATGTGAATTTTAGGATTGGAATAAAAAAATAAAAGCTAGTGTCCTTTGGTGAAGAATGTCACTGAAATTTTGATGGGGAATACACTGAATCCATAGATCACTTTTGGCAGTATGGCCCTTTTAATTATATTAATTCTGCCAATCTATGAATATGGGAGGTCTTTCCATCTTGTACTGTTTTCAATTCCTTTCTTCAGTATTTTATAATTTTCATTCTAGAGATTTTCACCTCCTTAATTAGGATGAACCCTTGGGTTTTCGTTTTGTTTTTTATTTTTTGGGTTTTTTGTTTAAAGAGCTGAAAATGGAATTATTTCCCTGATTTCTTTCTGAAGTACTTCATTGTTGGTGTATAAAAACAGTAATGCTTATTTTGTGGCCTACTGCTAAATTGAATTTGTTTATCAAAATTCTGTTGGTACAGTCTGTGTTTCTAAGTATAGGATCACACTAACTGCAAATAAGAATTTTAATTCTTCCTATTTGTATCCCCTTTTTGTGTTTTATTTTATTTTGCTTAGCTTAGCTTTGTTTTGTTTTGTTTCTTTGACCTAAATACTCTTATGAATATTTAGGTTAGGGTTAGGCCTTATTATTTAATTGGGATTTATATGCTTTTTATTTTTTTAAAGTTGTATTTGTTTTATGAAATTTGGTACAGCAATATTCAGTGTGTATTTATTTATAACTTGTCATATCTTGTTAGATAATTGACTTCAGCAATATGTGATGATCTTCTTTATCTGCTCTAGTTTGGTCTTGAAATCTGCTTTGCCAGTTATAACTACTCCTGCTTGATTTCAGCTTCCATTTACATAGAATATTATTTTCCATTCTTTCACTTTCAGTCTGTGTATGTTTGCTAGTGAGGTCAGTTTCTTTCAGGCAACAGTCAGGTATTGTTTTTCTAACCAGTCTGCCACTGTTTTTTGGTTAGAGAATTAAGAACACTTACAATCAGAATTATTATAGAAACGTACATGCTAATTGCTGCCATTTTTTAGTTTTACTAATGTTTGATTCTTTCCTAATTCTCAATAGCTTATCTACTCTTCCTCTTCTATATTTAGGATTCTTTTGTAATCTTCAATGTTGGCTTAGTGGTCATTAATTTTTTATGATTATCTGAAAAGTCTTTATTTCTCCTTTGATTTTGAAGGAATAGACTTGCAAGGTAGGCAGTTATTTTCTTCCAGGGCTTAAAATACATCATTCTATGCACTTTTAGCCTTTAGAGTCTCTGCAGAAAAGCCTGCAGTTTTCTTAGGGGTTTGCCTCTGCATGTAACTTGGCGTTTCTCTTCTGCAGCTTTCAATATTCTTGTTCTGTACTCTTCACATTTTAACTATAATCTGATATGAGGCGATCCTTTGCTAGTCATTCCTGTTTGGAGTTCTAAATGCCTTCTTTACCTGGATGGTCCACAACTTTCTCAAAGATTTGAGAAGTTTTCTGTTGTTATTTCACGGAATAGATTTTCTGTGCCATTACTGTGAACCTTCGTGGCCTCTTTTGCACCAAAAATATGAAAGTTTTGTCTTTGAACTGTGTCCTAGAGTTCTTGGGGATCTGGTTCTTGGTTTTTTGTTTTTTGTTTTTTTTTTTTTCCTTCTTTAGTGTCTGACTGATTATTTATCAACCTTATCTTCAAGTTCTAAACTAGGACCTTCTATTTTACCCGGTCCTATTAGTGAGCTTTTTCACTATTTTTGACTTAATGCACTTTTCAAATCCAAGGTTACTATTTGGTTCCTCTTCAGAATCTGTTTATTTCATTGTCCCCTCATATCCTGGATTCTTCATTCATTCACCTATTTGTATCTTGTTTGAAGACATTAATCATTTTAGAAATCAGTTCTTTGAATCCTAACTTTAGCATTTCATCCATGGGCGGGAAGGGAATATTGGAGTTTAACCCAGGGCCTTTATACTGAGCTACATCCCCAGCTCTTTTTCTTTTTTAATTTGAGGCAGGGTTTCACTAAGCTATTAAGTTGCCTGGGCTGCACTCAGACTTGCAGTCCTGCCTTAGTACCCCTGACTGGAGGACTGACAGACGTGTACCACCATGGCCAACTGTACTTTCACATCTTTGCATTCATTTATTCACATGTTTAGATACCTTCAGAGGAGTCATATGGCCTTGTTTTTTAATGCTTCTGTTTTTTGAGCTTTGTGCATTTCCTGAGATGGATATCTCTTCTGCTTTTCCATGACGTTCTGCTAGTGTCCTGCCTTCTGTTGAGGACTTGATACCCAGCACTACTCAAACTGTACTAACAATGATGACACAGAGACAAACCCAGTATTGACATGGTAAAACAGTTGAATTCAATAGTTATAGAATACAGCACTAGTTCTATCACCACAAACAATAGAAAAGGAATAGTAATATAAAATAAAAGGCTAATACAGAGTAAACTAAAATTAATAAAACTTAAAAATACCAATAATACAAGAATAAACATACAAGAGGTGACTTGACTTGACTACCTTTTCCAGTAACTTCTACTGGCTGCAACCTGCATTTGAAGACTCCTGGGAGACCATCAAGCCACACAATGGAGGCACTGACATTTAAGGATGTAGCTGTGAAATTCACCACGGAGGAGTGGGCTCTGCTGAATCCATCCCAAAAGAAGCTCTACAGAGATGTGATGTGGGAAACATTTATGAATATGACTACTATAGGAAAATCCTTAGACAACCAGCAAATTAAAGAACACAAAAATCTCTCAAGAAATCTAAGCAGTGAAGAGGTATCAAAATGCAATCAATATGAAATTCGGAATAGACATGTACCTCACACCAGAAGGAAGCCAGATAAATATTTTAGATTGGATGACAAGCTGAGTAAATGTAATGAACATGGAAAAACCTACAGTGATCTCCAGTCCTTTCAGAATAATGCAAGGAGAAAGACTGGTGAGAAAACCTATCAATATAAGCAATGTGGAAAAACCTGCCCCAACCTCAGTGCAAAAACTCATACTGGAGAGAAGACCTTTGTAGGTAAGAAAAAACTGAAAGCCTCCAGCACCCCCGGTGGTGATCAAATCCATGAAAGAAATCACAGTGAGTGGAAACCTTATATGTGGAAACAATTTGGGACAGCTTTTATTTCTTCTCCCCTTGTTCAAGTACATGAAAAACAATACATGGGAGAGAAGCCCCATATATCTAAGGAACATGTGAAAGCATCCGCTCATACTAATTCCTTTCACAGACATGAAATAACTCACACTGGGGAGAAGCACTATGTATGTAAGCAATGTGGGAAAGCATTCACTACACGGAGTAACTGTAAAGTACATGAAAGGACTCACACTGGGGAGAAACCGTATACATGTAAGCAATGTGGAAAAGCATTCACTACACAGAGGTATTGTAAAGTACACGAAAGAAGTCACACTTGGAAGAAATCCTATGCATGTAAGCAATGTGGAAAAGCATTCACTACACAGAGTTACTGTAAAATACATGAAAGAAGTCACAATGGGGAGAAACCCTATGCATGCAAGCAATGTGGAAAAGCATTCACTACACTGAGTTATTGTAAAATACATGCAAGAATTCACACTGGAGAGAAACCCTATATATGTAAACAATGTGGGAAAGCATTCAACACACAAAGTTCCTGTAAAATACATGAAAGAATTCACACTGGAGAGAAACCCTATATATGTAAGCAATGTGGGAAAGCATTCAACACACAGAGTTCCTGTAGAACACATGAAAGAATTCATACGGGGGAGAAACCTTACATCTGTAAGCACTGTGGGAAAGCATTCAGCACATATAGTAACCGTCAAAGCCATGAAAGTAGTCACAGTGAGGAGAAACCTTATACGTGCAAGCAATGCGGGAAAGCATTCACTAAAAAAGTTTTTCGTCAAATCCATGAAATAACTCACACAAGTGAGAGACCCTTTGTATGTGAGCAATGTGGAAAAGGGTTTAGACAGAAGTGTTCATTTCGTGTTCACAGACGAACCCACACTGGTGAGAAACCCTATGTATGTATCCAGTGTGGAAAAGCATTCCTCACACTCAGTAACTGTCGAGTACATGAAAGTATTCATAGTGGGACGAAACCCTATGTATGTAAACAATGTGGGAAAGGATTCACTACACAGAGTTCCTGTCAAGGCCATGAAAGAACTCACACTGGGGAGAAACCCTATGTATGTAAGCAGTGTGGAAAGGCATTCACTACAAACAAATGTTGTCAAAGACATGAAAAGATTCACACTGCAGAGAAACCCTATATATGTGAGCAATGTGGAAAAGGATTTGCTAACATGTATGTATTTCGTGCACACAGACGAACCCACACTGGGGAGAAATCCTATGCATGTAAGCAATGTGGGAAAGCATTCACTACATTGAGTTATTGTAAAATACATGAAAGAAATCACGCTGGGGAGAAACCATATGTGTGTGAGAAATGTGGAAAAGCATTTGCTACAAAGAGTTACTGTAAAATACATGAAAGAAGTCACACTGGGGAGAAACCCTATGCATGTAAGCAATGTGGAAAAGTATTCAGCCAACAAAGTACCTGTCAAATACATGAAAGATCTCACATGGGAGAAACTCTTTATATGTAAGCAATGTGGGAAAGGATTTGCTAATATGTATGCCTTTTCGTGCACAGACGAACACACACTGGGAAGAAATCCTATGCATGTAAGTAATATGGGAAAGCATTCAGCACACACAGTACCAGCCAAAGCTGTGACAGAATTCACGTTGTGTAGAAACCCTATCTATGTAAGCAATGTGGGAAGGGATTACACATAAATATCGTCAAAGACATGAAAGAACTCCCAGTGGAGAGAAAGTGTGCATGTCAGCCATGTGGACAAACTTTTGCCGGTGAGTCCCCATTTTATAGACATAGAAAATCTCACTTTGAGTAGAGACCCTACACATAAAAGCAGTGAGGGAAAAGCATTCAGTGAACACAGGTTTTTATCAAGTACCTGAAAGCAGTCACACTGCGGAGAAACCATATATATGTGTGTGTGTGTGTGTATATATACATAGGCCTATGTTGAGAATCCTGTGAAAATTCCTCATGTAGTGAAGACCTGAACAAATACACAATTCTTTGTCAATATTCGTAATTTTTGCAGAAAATACACTCCCAGATGGAGATAGCTTAGAATAGATTTCTTCTGTCTTTTTCAGTCACTTAGAAATATCTGAACTATGTATCTGTAGTCTTTACTATAAAAAATATTCACATAACATATTTTTGTGAAAGCCATTGTCTTTAAACTTAACATATAGTATCTTTTGATTAAACATGAATTGAAAAGTATTTCTTATTTCCAA
Source organism: Dasyprocta punctata (assembly GCA_004363535.1). Lineage (NCBI taxonomy): Eukaryota > Metazoa > Chordata > Mammalia > Rodentia > Dasyproctidae > Dasyprocta > Dasyprocta punctata. The sequence goes on along the minus strand of RJWM01013075.1, from coordinate 26,620 downwards.
GTAAGGTTAGTAATTATGTAGTTTTGTTTTGTTTTTACTATTTGGAGGTATAGGCTATTAAAAATGTATTTTGTTAATTGTTTATTTAAAAAAATGCAAGAGGTGAAGAAAGGAAAATATGGAGTAAATATTTTAAAAATAAAAAGATGAGATTGAAAAATCCAATTACAAAATAAAAATAGGAACAATTAACAGGAAAAAACTACAAACAAGAAAAAAGGGAAAAGAAAAGAATTACAAAAACCCAAAAACATTGAGTTCAAAACAGTTCCCCCAGGCTGGTGGCCCAGTGTCTATCACAGGACCATGGCCCTTTCCCCGACTCACCTTTCACTTGAGCACTCGGCAGTCCATTGCTTACCGTGGGGAGGCCCTCTCTTGCCTCACCTCTCACTTCAGCAGTGGAGTGGCCCTCACCCACAGGAGCTGGGGTTGGCACTGGAAACTCCTCCATGCTTTTTTTTGTGTCCTCTGTCTGTTGCTCTGAAATTATTGGCTGCAAAGCCGCCACTTCCACCACTGCCATCTTCTTGGTTTCAGTAAATGGTTTCTTATTTTTCTTTGGTGCACTGTTGTTCTTGGGAGCAAGGAGAGGCTGTGGACCTAGGAACACAGCATACTTCTGTTTATATGGAAGCAACTTTTACCTGTGTCATTCATGACTGTACAATATATTTACCTTCACCCAAACCCAATCAAAATAATGTCAGTGTAGCAAATCATTGAATAAATTTCATTTATTAACTAGTGTCTTGTCTTTTTTCCTATAATTCAGACTTTAGAAAATCATTAAGCTTCGTCTTGAACATTCTCCTCATAATATAGAAATACCTCAAATGTTTAAAAAGTTGCAAAAATACTACAAAGAACACCTAAGCATCCTTTACCCAGTGAATAAACTTTTCTTCTTATTAAAAAAAGAATCCATTATTGAAATTCACTTAGTAGGTAGCATTGTCATTTGCTTCATCATTTGCACGGTTTCCTCCTAAATGCGAATGCATGTGTATGTGCATGCACCAAGTTTGTTTTTCAGCCATTTAAAAGTAGGTCACAAACATCAGTGCCTTTGAGTCCTGAATATTCAAGTTCCTAAAATTACAGAATGCTTGCCTAGCATGTCCAAGGGTCTGGCATTAATCTCCAGTTCAGGAAAGGAGTATAGATATATCCTACTGCTCATGGGGGCACACATCCATAGTCCCATCTGCTATGGAGGCTAATGAATCTCATGACTTGCTGTTACCTACTCAAGGTTCCAGTGATTAGAAGACATGCACAGCCAGAGATGAGTTTTTTTACAACACCCATAATGGTTCTGAGTGCATTTCAGTCTGTCTCTCCTAGCTATGGCTTTCTGAAATGGCTTTGTAACATACTGAAGAAACTGAGTGCAGAGGCCAGTGGGGCACTGCAGAGAGCATTCGTGAGAGACACTGTCCTAGCTGCAGTCATCTGGGAGGAAATGGCTGGGGTCCCTTCCCACTGTCACTCTTCGTTCCCGTACACAGCCGGGCACAGTGCGCATGCCTGCAGCCCAGCTACTGGGGACTGAGAACGCAAGGCCAGCCAAGACCACTTCTCCAAAGAAATGATATACATATACATGTCATCTGCAGACAGCGAAACACAGACGGCTGCAAAGAGGAGCAAACAGTGACATAGCTACACACTGTCAGCTCCTATCGAGTCTAAAGCGTCTTGAGAGAATGTTTTCTAAAGTATACTCCAAAGCTCTAAAGTTTTAGAATGGAGGCGTGCTTAGCATACACAAAGCCTTGCTTTAGTCACCACCACCTACAGAAATAAATAAAAAATGAAAATACACGTAAGAGTTGGGCGTGGTGGCACATGTCTCCCATCCTAGCAGACAGGAGGCCATGGCAGAAGAATCTCAAGTTTAAGACCAACCTGGGATACACAGCAAGACCCTATCTCAACTACAACTCTAAAAAGGATAAATAATAACAACCCAAAACATTGAATAAATAAATAAACTTTTAAAAGGGATGAGGGGGCTGGGCATAGTAGCACATGTCTGTAATCCCGGCACTCAGGAGTCTGAGGCAGGAGGATCACGGTGAGTTCCAGGACTTCCTCAGCTACATCCTGATTTCACGGTCAGCTTGAACTGCATAGCAAGACCCTGGCTCAAATACTTAAAAAGTGAGGAGGGAAATAAGGGGTAGTTATGTTCAGATTAGAGTTGTTCCTCATGCTTCACATTCACAAGAAATATCTTTAAAATGCGAGATAAATCTGTCAATGTATTCCTTTCGCTTATAGATCCATAGATTTGTTGTAACTTATTTTGTACATTTTAATTCTCCCCAAAAATATCTATTTGCATTTATTTATCTGGGTTTTCTCCAAAATTAATTCACTATTGAAGCTTTTTTAAAATGGGATATATTGACATTTTTTTGTATACCATTGTTCCAAAATACAATTTGGGAATTTACAAATATAATGTCTCCCGAGGATCAAGCCAGGAAGCTGTACATAAAACTTGCAACCTCCTGCCTCAGCCGTCCCAGCTGCTAGGATTATAGGCAAGTGCCATAGCAAGTGGGTGGGAAACACATCTCTAAATAATTCTCTCTGCACTTCAGTTATGAGCAACTCTTCTTATGCTCAGCTATGTCCCATGTATACAAAGCATATAACCTACAGTCTAACTGCTGCTTTATCAAATTATAAAAGCATTTTTTCTTCTATATTTTGTTGTCCTTATGTTATAGTTTGGTGTCCTTTTTTTTTTTTTTTTTTTTTTTTTTTTTGGCAGTACAAGAGAATGAACCGAAGGCCTTCATACTGAGCTCCTAAATCCCCAGCCATTTTTTTATTTCGACTCAGGATTTCACTGAATTTCCACACTGGGCTCAAAATACAAACTCTCCTGACTCAGCCTCACAGAGAGGTAGTATTAGAGTTGAATGCCATTACCCACATAGCACTCTAACAAATTATTCTTAAATGTATGTTAGTGAGCTAATGTACAGACTATATTCAGAGTCCCTATGTATTATCAGTGTTTTAGCTCATTATGAACAAGTCTACACCATCTCTGTCACGTGAATATTATGAAAGCAATTAGTATAATTTTAAATTTTCAGACACATTAAAAGAGGTAAGTTGTCATATAATACAGCTCACTATACTTATATAGTATGTGCAAGGCCCTGGCTACAATCCTTAGCAACACACTCAAGTAAAGGTAAAAATTAGTAAAATACTAATTTTTTACCTAATTCAATCCTGACACTCTAGGGGACTGAGACAGGAGGATACCATGTTCAACTTTACCTGATCACTTCAGTAATTTAACAAGACCCTGTCTCAAAAAAGCATTAAGGATATAGCTTGGTGTAAAAGCCCCCCTGGGTTCACTCCCAAGTACCACCAAAATAACAAAAACCCAAAAATTCATGTGAACCAACATCTTACAAATTAATATAAACAAGGTTTGGTTTTGTTTGACTCTTGGTTAGTTGGCTTTCACTACACAGGATCTAACTATGTACGTCACACTGACCTTGAACTCACTTGCACCTCAAGCTGTCCTCGCGCCTTAGACTGCCAAGTGTGCCACCGCACGCCACATCGTTGGGAGTCTTACTACCAGAGTCTTCCTTCTACAAGTTGACTTTATCATTCATTCATTCTGTATCTCCCCAGTACAAGAATATTCTTTTGTACATTCTAAGACCTTGTAGTGGCAGAATACCAAACAAGCTAATAACAACAAACACAGTATTTTTCTTTTTCTTTCCATTTCAATGCACAACAAAAGGAAAGTGAACACTTAAGTTATGTTTGTCCCAAGAATATGCTTGGAGAACATGAACCTCCAAAGAAGAAAGAAAAAAAAGAAGAAAAAGAAAACTGCCGAACCGGAAGAAATGTGAGTAACTGCTCTTCCCGAGCACCTCAGCCCGCAGCTCTGTGTGTGCCGGCCGCTCACATTCTGCTGTTTCTCCGCAACGGGCAGCGAGGACGCAGCAGGCAGTGAAGACGAGGGGGAGGACCCTGCTCTCGACAGCCTCAGCCAGGCCATAGTGTGCCAGGTACCAAGTGGGCTGTGCTGGCGGGGCTGGGCTCAGGCCCAAGGCTTCTTGCTGCTGGCCAAGTGCTCTTCCACTGACCTCTCCTTTCCTTTCCTTTCCTTTCTTTTCCCTTCTTTTTGTGGTGCTGGGAATCAACACTAGAGTAAAGTGTTCTTTCTTAAGGTGCTATGTGATAGTTGCCTTGGGTTGAAGTTTTGTAGTTTTTCAGTCCTCACAGCAACTTCTGTCCTTCCCTTCATCTCCTAAGTTTCAGAAGATCTAAGGGCTTGGTGTGGGAAAAGTCTTTTTTTATATTTTTTTAATTGTTTGTTGGTTTGGTTTGGTGATTTGTTTTGTTTTGTTTTGTTTTGTTCTTTTTTGAGACAACATCTCCCTGTGGAAGTCACGCTTGTTTGAACTCAGTGATCTTCCTGCCTCAGCCTCAAGAGGTCTCGGATTAGAGGCATGTACCACCATGCCAGTTTTAAAAAGCTCCCATTTGAGAGCCGGGAATTTAGCTCAGTGGCGCAAGCGCCTGCCTGGCAGGTGCGAGGTGGTGAGTTCGATCCCCGGTACCAAAAAATATATATAAATAAAATAAAAAATAAAAAGTTCCCATTTGCTCTTTTTAGATTTCAAAGGTCCCATGACACTTTTAATGAATATTTTTTTTTTTTGGAATGCATTAAAAAGGATTGAAACCAAGGACTATGCATTGAGCTCTGTCCTTACACCTTATCTGTTTTCTTTAGATAATTAAGAATTCTTCAACTAAACTGAGTTTGATACAGCCAACAGGATTTTCTATAAACGGCCTATGATGGAGATGTAGCTCAGTGTTAAGACTTTCTCTAGCATTCACGAGGCCCTGGTTTGGTCCTGCACACAACAAAGAAAAAAATAGTGGCACATGCCTGTCACCCCAGCAGTGAGGGAGACTAAGGCAGGACTGCAAGTTCAAATTGCCCACCAGGGCAATTTAGCCAGACCTCTCAAAATAAAAACTGAAAAGGGATAGGGATGTAGCTCAGTGGTAGAGTGCCCTAGGGTTCAGTCCTCAGTATTGGAAAATAATAACAGCAGTCATCATAATGATGAGTTCCTACATCAGCCAGGCATAAGGATGTGTGCCTATAATCCTGGCTGCTAAGGAGGAGTTTAAGGCCAGACTCATCAAATATGAACATTAAGTGCAGGGCATGGTGGCGCACGCCTGTAATCCCAGTGTACCCAGGAGACTGAGGCAGGAGGATCGACACAAGTTTCAGGCCAGCCTGGGCTACATACAGAGTTCAAAGCCAGCCTGACCTCAAACCAAGACCCTGTCTCAAAAGTAAAAAAAAATAAATAGCGGGCACAGCTGGTGTAGGTCAGGGGTAGAGCGCTGGCCTCGCGCCCATGCGGTCCGGCTCCATGCCCAGCTCTGCACACTTGCAAACACTGCCTGGGACCACTTGGAGCAATGCTGTGACGGGGACTGAATGGGGTCACATAGATACTCCCAGTCTGTGCGGCCGGGGGCCAGGGCGCTGGTGTTGTGGTGTGATGTCCGAGCAGAAATGAATGCACCCCAAATAACAGCTCGGTTTGGTTTGCTGTTCTGAATCCCATTCCAGCAAGCCAAAGTGGAAGAACAAAACAAATGAAAACCCAGTGCAGGGGGCCCTTCGACCTCCGAGGACTCTCGGCGCCCCAGGATTAAGAAGAGCGCCTACTTCAGTGATGAGGAAGAACTTGGTGATTAGAGTCCTGCGCCCCAAACCTCAGTAAAATGAAAACCAGCTGCAGCACAAAGTATGTGCGTACCAGAGCACTGTTGACCAAATAGTGTTTTTTACTACAAAATAGTGCACAGAAGATGAAACATAAGTTTTTTAATTATCATGTTTTGAGCTGGGCACGGTGACAACTCCTGTGATCCCAGCACTCTGGGAGGCTGAGGCAGGAGGACTGCAAGTTCAAGTGCAGCCTGGGCAACTCAGCCATGTAGTAAAACCCTGTCTCGAACAATTTGAAGTTACACCAAGGACAAAGATGAGTGTGAGGGCCCTGGGTTCCATCACCAGTACAAAAAACAAATCGTATTTCTACCTTGCCATGGCATAATAGAGACTTAACATCTCTAATCCAGAAATCCAAAATGCTCTAAAGTCCAGAACTTTATGCACCAACATGATGGCTCGAGTGGAAAATTCCACACCATGCAACTATGATTCATGTGCAACATTATGAAAGTTACTGTATTGGACTGCCTTCAGGATATGTACATAGGCAGATATAAAATATAAATGAATGTCATGCTTAGACTGAGGTTCTATCCCCAAAATATCACATATATACATGTACATATTCCAAAATATTTCTGGGTCCAATTGTTGTTGTTGAGATAGGGTATTTATACATAGTTTAGGCTGACTTGAATTCACTATGTAGTAACCCTGGCTGTCCTCAAATTCAAGGCATTCCTGCCTCAGCCCCCAAGTGCTGGGATTACAGGCATGCATCACCACACCTGGCTACCATTCACTTTTTGTAAAAGATCTTGTAAGTACAGTTCTTTCCATTTCACATAGTCCTACATTTGTTTGTATTCATGGCTAAATCTGCCTGTAATTCTTTAGTTGGTTATATAAGATTATGGCATCTTTTTTTTTGGTACCAGGGATTGAACTCAGGACCTCGCACTTGCCAGGCAGGCGCTTATTCCGCTGAGCTGAATCCCCTGCTCTGATTATGGAGTCTTTAATTTCCTACTTTGTATATTTCTATCACTGAGCAATAATATCCCCAACCCTTATTAAATTTTCCTTTGGCACATGGTCTCACTAAGTTACTGAAGCTAGCCTCACTCCTGGGTTAAAGCAGCCCTCCCTGCCTCAGCTTCTCATGTTGCTAGGATTACAGGAAAGTGCTGCTAAGTTTGGCTGTTAGTGAAAAAAACTGTAGGGATGGTGGTGCACACCTGTAATCATACCTCTTGGGAGGCTGAGGCAGGAGGACCTCTGAGCGCCTGAGGCCAGCTGGTGCAATGTTGAGATTGTGTCTGAACCCTACACACACACCCCAACACTCTTATTGTGGCTCAGGTTTCAGAAGTGTGAGGCCTTTGTGTGGTCAGGCTCGGTGGAAAGACCCAGGCCAAGCACCGCTACTCCCCTCAGGATGGCCGGGCAGCAGAGCCCAGGGCTGAGCCAGGACCACCGTGGCTGAACAGAGCCTGTCACCCAGAATCGCAGGCCGCTGGAGAAGGACTCCACCCAGTGCACAGGAGAAAGGATCCCAGCAGATCATAGGAACCTAGCTCAGGAGCTAAAGGGCCGGGGACGGCGCCAGGGCTGTCTGCGGGTCCGCACCTGCCCACTCAGGAAGACGCCTGGACTGCGGGCTCCCAGCACGGACTTGGGGTGCAACACCTGCCCCTCATCGTTCTCTCCCAGACAGTCAGGGGCTGCGGCCCGGGCGTCCTCCCCACCGCAGCTCCCTAGGCAGGGTGGAGGCTGCGTGTCCCCTCGTGTCTGGCAGCGCGATGCCGGCTCCTGGCCGCCCCGTGGCAGCGCCCCAGCCTCGTTTGCCCCCCGCCCACGAGGAACCCATCTGGAACCCAGAACTCAAGGCCAGTCCGAGTCGGTGCCTGACACCCCAAGATCCCCTGCCCCCCATACCGCGCTCACTGCCTGCGCCAGTCCTGACCCCAAAACCTTGTAGGGTGTGCGGTCTGGCACCGTCCTGGGCAGCCCCTTGGCCACGCCACACCCCAACCACGTGGCCCAGCGCCCTGCACCCTCCCGGTCCGGTCTCTCATATAGTCAGGGGCTCAACCTCACCAGGCTCTCCAGAGCCCCACCAGGTTTTCTGAGCTGGCCCCAGGGCCGCCAGAGTATCAGACTTCAGGGCCCAGCGGGAGTCCGGGCCAGGAGCCTCGGGATCCAATGCCCCACGCCTTTTCTGGACCTGTGTTGCTGCTTCCAAGGTGGCTATTCGTGGCTTACACGCAGGGGACCCCTGAACAGTGAGGTCCAAAGCGAGCCCCCGGGCTGTCCAACGGGGTAGAGGAAAAGGGCACTCGGGACTGCAGACTGAAGCCTCTGGAGAAAAACGAGTTTCTGGAGATGTGATGGAATTTTTCCTTTTGTTTACTCCCTTACTTTGATTCAGTTTTTTGTTTATTCTCCTCTGCTGATACTTTTTTTTTTTTTTTTTTTTTGGTGGAGTTTGGAGTTTTATCACCCACTTTCTTGTTCCCGCCTCTTAATTATGTTGTTTTATTTTATTGAATAGGTCTTCCTGTTTTCACTTTGACCTTGTTTCCTTAGTACTTTTTCTCATATTTTTCCTCATGTTTTATCTCTATTCCTTACCATTTATTGTTTTCCTAGTTGGTTTTTCTGTTAATGTTATCTACTACTACTAATTGTCTTTTACTCCTTAATAGGACCTTTGACATACACCTAACCTGCTTCCATCTTCCATTCCTTTCTTTTTGTTGTTTTTGTTTGTTTGTTTATTTTATGTTTTTTGTTTTGTTTTTGTTGTTGTTTTGGTTTTTTGAGACAAATTTTCACTATGTAGCCCAAGCTGGCCTCGAATTGATTGGGCTTCCCCTGCCTCAGCCTCCACAGTGCTGGGATTACAGGCGTGGTCCACAACGCCCAGCTTCCTTACTTTCAAAATGTATTTTTTCTATCTGTTTTCTGCATGCCTCATGCCCATGTCTTATTCTTAATGGGATAGCCTTTTCCCCTCATGAATCTGTGGATACCTATCTTACTGTGGTTGACACTGTGCTATTGTGAATTTAGGTTAAATTGCTCTGTTGAGTAGACAGTTACTGTACATAAATATCTGGCTTCTCTTGGAATTAGTACTATAACTATAGATCTCATTCCTGTGGTTAAATGTGGTACGGTGTTAGTTATTACAGGGTGTCATTGTCTAGTTTGTATTTGCTGCTATTGTTGTTGCTGATTTTGCTACTTTAACCAGGGGTGGCACAGTTACTGCTACCAGTTGAGCTCCTCTGTACTCCAATATCTAGACTGTCTGGGGACCATAAACAATACTACAGTCCAATGCCAAAGCACTGGGCACAGAGCAAATATGCTGCAAAGTTCGCTCCCTAATCAATGGAGGAGTTTGGATCCTGGGACAGACCCAGAGCCCAGTAGATAGTGCCTAGAGGTCATCTCTGAAAAGTAGACACTAGCTAAATAGGTTTCAATACTACCAAGAAAGCTACCCACAATAAGCAATCTCCAGGCCTCCACACAGAAAACAAACATAAAAATGGGAAAGCAAGCAAAATTCCCCCCAAAAGCTCCCAACAGCCCCAAAGCAAACTGACAAGGCACCAAAAGGGAAGAAATCAAAAGCCATACAACCAAAATATCTCAAGTGATAGCAGTGGAAGTAACAAAATGGATCAATAAGCTTGGCAAATTCAAAGTAGAGATAAACAGGTAATTAAAGATATAATGACTGTAATAAAACAAATCACTAGTGAGTCTAGAGAAGATACTAATAAAGAAATAGAGGTGCACGCCTGTAATGCTGGAAGATTGCTGGAAGTTCAATGGCACCTTGGGCTACAAAGTGAGATGAAGGCCAGCCTGATCTGCATAGTGAAACCCTGTCTCAAAAAGATGGGAAAAAAAAAAGAGAGAGAGAGAAAGAAAACAAAAACAGAGGAGCTAAAGGAAGACATGCAAACCATGAGTGGCAAACATAGAAAAGAACTGGAATTCATAAAAAAGACAAAGAAATCCAGGCCAGGCATACCTTATACTCCCAACGCTTAGGAGTACACGTACTTGGGAGGCTGAGGCAAGAGGATTAATGAGAAGTTGAGGCCAGCCTGAGCTAAATAGCAAGACCCTGTCAAAAAACTAAAAATAAAAAGTAAAATATATTTTTTTCAGAATATTAACCACTTACCAGTTCAATTATGTAAATAGTTTGACCAAAAATTGCATAGTTTTTGCTAGTTTTAATAGGATAATATAGGAAATACAAAAACATCAATTTTATCAAGTTTATTCAATACCAATGGGTTGATGACACCTGCCCAAGTGATGCCTGGGATAGGATGGGGATGTAGCTCAGCAACATTAAGCACCTGCCTGGCAAGCACAAGGTCCTGAGTTCAATTTATGGCACCAAAAAAAACTAAACTAAACAAAACAAAAAACCTGCTGCCCAAGTGACACTCGGTAAACTGCTAAGTGGTTAAAAACTCTACTGAAGTGTAGGCAGTGGAATCAATTGGTGAGGTGACAGACTATCAGACATACAAGACAAGGCTGTGGTTGGTGATTCACTAATGAGAGATTCCTTAAAATAGTAAGGGAGACTTCCAGAAAGATGGTGGAGAAGTAAGCAGCAGAAAAAACAGCCTCTCTGAGAGTCACCATCTAAAGGCAAGAACATACCATTGTGAGGAAGACAAGAAGGAAGGAAGTGGGTCCCCTGCACCCAGGAAGAGTCTGAAGTATGAACTAAACCCCACAGAGACAGTAAAAAGAAAAACTTCAACAAAGAAGAAGGCAGCACCTTTGCCTGGAACCGGATCACCGTGTGAGGGGAGCTGTTGGAACCTGGAGATGCAAAGTCATGGTGACAGTGATGGCTGGAGACCCCAGAGGCCTCTGCAGAGAGACTCAGCAGTGGAAGGAGGCAGTGGATGTGGAGGACTGTGCTGGTTGGCGGTGAGTGCAGAAGACTCGGTCCTCCTGCAGGAGAGAACAATTGGCCGGGAGCCATTTTGGAGTCAGGCCGGCTAAGCCTGAAACCAGAACTGCTGCTGGCTTCCTCCAGCAATTCCTAGCTGGGTGCAGACCCAGGGAAAGCACTTGGACTGCAGCAAGCCCAGTGAGTCTGTTCTCAGGGCAGGCCTGCTAAGGTTGTCTACTACTCCATCATAAAGCAACTGCTGGCTTGCGGAGATACAGTGGCATGATTCATGATGCTGTCTCCACAGGCTATTTACTAATGAATGCAGAGACAATCCTAGAAGTGAACTATTTGTTTTTGTTTTGTTTTGTATTGTTGTCTTTCTTGTTTTCTTCTTTTCTTCTTTGTTTTATTCAGTTTGTTTTTTATTTCTCTTTCTCTTTTATTGTCTTCTTTTTTATGAGTGTAACTGTGGTTCCTAACCTCTTTTGTGGGTATGGTTTTGTTCTGTTCTACCTTTTCTCTCTTCCATCTCTCTTTTCCTTCAGTCTTCTGCATCAGTTTCCCCAAGTTAGCGGGATCCATCTTTGTCCTCCAACCTACTTGTAATCTCTTTCTCTTTTCCCGCTTCTCTATTTTCTCCTTAATCTATTTTAAATCTTAACCCATGAGGGGAAAACTGACACATTATGGTCTTATATATTGCATATAATTGCTTTATATTTTGTTATATAATCACAAATTTAGTTCATAGAGTTAAAAGTTGCAAATTAAGGGTTAGCTCAGTTTATTGTTTTACAGGTTGTGTTTGATGCTATTGGTACCACTACAGCCAAAATTGACCTAATTGTTCTAAATAGCTGTTGGCCTGATAATCCACGACTGAGCTTGACTAAGGGTCACAGAAAATACTGTGGCACAGTGCCAGAGAACCAGGGACTAGGCCAAACAAACAACAACTTCTCATCCCCAACAAACTGAAGAGGTGAGATACTCTAACAGACTGAAAACCCAAAAACCAGCTACACCTGGAAGATACCCCAGAGAAGTAATCATCACCTAAAGGTCCTAAATACCACCAACAAAGCAAAGCACCATAAGCAACTTACAAGTATCACTCCAGGAATTAAACTAAAAAAGAAATGAGAAAACACTTAAACAAGACACATCCCCAGACATCCAGTTCACCAAAGACAAACCCAGGGGCAATGAGGTTGGAAAACTCAAAAGCTCCTACCAGGTCTCTCTGAAGTGGTAACAAAACAATTGAATGAGCTCTGGAAAAAACGAAATTAGAAATAATCTCTCAAATAACTACAGAGATTACCAAAATACACACCATGCTTAGTCATGTTAGAGCAGACACAGACAAAAAATAGACAAGCTTAAGCAAATTATGGAAGCACAATATAGGAAACAAATGGAATCCACAGAGCCAATTCAAGCAGATATTCAGGAGAATAAAAATTCTACTGAAAATATTCAAAGCAGATTAGGTCAATGTGAGGACAGGATCTCAGACACTGAAGACAGGCTTGCAATTAACGACCAGGAAAAGAAAGACTTCTCAAAACTAGCAAGAGACCATGAGAAATCGATCCAGCAGCTTCCAGATGAGACAAAGAAGAATAACTTAAGATTAATTGGAGCCAATGAACAAGCAGGAGATACCACAAATGACATTAAGAGAATGTTCACAGACAAAAATCATATATTCATCTCAATAGATGCAAAAAAGCTTTTGACAAAGTCCAACACCCATTCGTGATACAAACCCGACAGAATATTGGAATAGTTGGCCTTTACCTCAATCTGATAAAAGCCATCTATGACAAACTAACAGCCAACTTCATACAAAATGAACAAAAACTGAAAGTTTCCACTCTAAAATCAGGAACAAGACAAGGATGTCCACTGTCTCCACTCTTACTCAACGCAGTCCTGGAAACTTTAGCCACAGCAATTAGACAAGAGAAAAAAAAATAAAAGGAATAAAGATAAGAAAGGAAGAAGTTAAAAAAAAAAAAGCTGGGAGTTTGGCTCAGTGGCTTAAGTGCCTGCCTGGCAGGCGCGAGGTTGTGATTTCAAACCCCGGTACCAAAAAAAAAAAAAAAAAAGAAAGGAAGAAGTTAAATTATCATTATCATCAAACCCCAAAAGCTCCACCAAAAGTCTTCTAGATTTAATAAGAAAATTCAGTAATATAGCCAGTTACAAAGTCAACATTCAAAAATCAGTAGCCTTCTTGTGCACGAATAACAAACTCAATGAGAAAGAAATCAGGAAAACAATACCTTTCACAACAGCATCCAAAAAAATGAAATACCTAGGAATCAATCTAATGAAAGATATAAAAGACCTCTATGTTGAAAACTACATTACTCTGAAAGAGGAGATTAAAGAGGATATTAGAAAATGGAGACATATACCATGCTCTTGGGTAGAAAGAACCAATGTAGTGAAAATGGCCATACTTCCAAAACTGTTATATAGATTCAATGCAATCCAAATCAAAATTCTAATAGCATATCCCACAGAATTAGACAAAACAATCCTAAAATTCATCTGGAACCAGAAGAGACCTAGAAGAGCAAAGGCGATCCTGGACAACAAAGACAAGACAAGGGCATCACAATCCGTGACTTGAAATTACACTATAAAGCTACTGTGATAAAAAGTGTGGTACTGGCAAAAAAAAAAAAAAAAAAAACAGACCTGAAGATGAATGGAATAGATTAGAAGATGCAGAAACAACTGAAGACACACTAAGCTACCTTATGTTTGACAAAGGTGCCAAACACATTCACTGGAAGAAAGCCTCTTTAGTAAATGGTGTTGGAAAAACTGGTTTTCTACATGACAAAGATTAAAACTGGATCCATATCTTTCACCATGTACCAAGCTAAAACCAGAATGGATTAAAGATCTTAATATTAAAACAGAAACATTAAATCTGCTAGAAGATAGAGTAGGTAAAACTCTTAAAGACATTGGTGTAGGCAAAGACTTTATGAATAAAACCCAGATTACACAGGACTGATGGCAAAGAATCAACAAATGGGATCTCATCCTACTGAAAAGCCTTTGCACAGTAAGAGAAACCAACAGAGTGAAACGACAACCCACAACATGGGAGAAAATGTTTGCCACCTACTCCTCAGACAAAGGGTTACTATCAAGAATATACAAAGAACTCAAAAAAAAAAAAAAATCAGTCCTCCCAGATTTAAAGACCCAATCCAAAAATGGGCATCTGAGTTGAGCACATACTTCTCAGATGAACAAATACAAACAGCAAATAAATATGTGAAAAAATGTTCAACATCACTGTCATTTAGAGATGCAAATTAAAACAACACTGAGATTTTACTTCACCCCAGATAGAATGGCTAGCATCAAGAAATCAATCAATAAGAAATGCTGGAGGGGCTATGGGGAAAAAGGAACCCTTCTCCACTGTTGGTGGATATGCAGACTGGTACAACGACTGTGGAAATCAGTGTGAGGATTCCTCAAAAACTAGGACTAGAGGTCTCATTCAACCCAGCTATTCCCCTTCTAGGTATCTTCCCAAAAGAATTAAAAACATCATACCACAGCGATACATGTACACCCATGTTTATAGCAGCATAGTTTATAATAACCAGATATTGGAAACAACCTAAATGCCCATCAACTGAGGAATGGATAAAAATGATGTGGTATTTTTACACAAGGGAGTACAACTCATAACACTTTTATAGGTAAATGGACGTGCCTTGAGAACATACTTATTAGTGAAATAAGACACGCATGTGTAAACATCATATTGTTTCATTAGTGTACAAGCTGAAAGAAAAAACATGTATATGTATATAAAAAAATAGTTAAGATAGTTTAAAAAAAAAAGAAGCATAATGGCCTCCTTAGTCATCCACATGGCCTGTTCAGAAGCAAATTCAATGCCTCCCCTCTGTAGGTTCTGCCTTCCCTTCCTTCTACACCTTGTTCCAGTCTTTTTGTCCCTAAGAGAATGACCTCAGCCAAAGCAATGACTCAGGTCTCACCTGTCTTTACTTTAGCTAACCCACTATGAACCATTTTGAGCTGACTTTTGGATGTCTGAAGAGATTTTTGATGTGCTATAAGGTTTAGGTTTTTTGCATGTGGATAGCCCATTGTTCCAGTATATTTATTGAAGGTACAAGCCTTTCTCCACTTAATTGCTTCTGCATCTTTGTCAGAAATCAATTGTCTGTTATGTGGATATCTCTTTTGGGACTTCATGTTGGTGCCTTGGTGGTTTGTCTATCTTAATATCAATACTGTTTTGTCATGATTAATTAACTTTGTGGTAAGTTATGAGATTGAGGAGGGTTAGAGCTCTAACTTTGTTCCTTTATCAAAGTTGTTTAGGCTCTTCTGAGTCTTTTGTATTTCTACAAAAATGTCAGAATCAAAATGTCAATTTTTATAAAAAATAATATTGCCATTTTGATAAGTGATTATATTTTCTGATCTTTATTATTTTGTTCTACTTATTTTTGGTTTTATCCAGTCTTTTATTTCTAATTTCTTAAGGAAAGATATGAGGATATTTCATTACTTTCTTCTTTTCTAGTAAATGTGCTTTGTGTTATAAGTTTAAAAATAAATAAATAAATAACAAATCACTAAAAGTTAAAAAAAAAAAAAAAGCTAGTAAGGGAGTGGGGCTGGGGACTTAGCTCACTGGTGTAAGTGCCTGCCTGGCAAGCATGAGGTCATGAGTTCAAGCCCTGGCACAAAAAAAAAAAATTTTTTTTAATAAAAAAAATAGGGACCAGTAAAAAATCCACAAAGCTGTTAGATGATGCAAAGAAAAGCAATCTAAGATTAATTGGAATGAATGACAAGTCAGAAGATAACCAAAAAAGCATATAAAAGCTGTTCACAGAATTAATAGCAGAAAACTTCCCAAGCATGGAAAAGGAATTTGACATGCAGATAAGTGAGGCATAGAAAACCCCAAATAGTCATGATCAAAAAAAAACCACACCAAGACATGACACTCAGGTTTCCAGAAATTCAACACAAGAAGAGAATCTTAAAATCTGTTAGACAAAAGAAACAAATCATCTACAAATGAAAATCCATCAGAACTTTACAGAAAACTCCTCAACACAAACCCTAAAGTCTCTCTATAGAAGCTTTGAGCAAAGTGTATCAAGCCCTAAAGAAGACAACTTCCAGCCCAGATCGATGTATCCCACAAAATTATCTTGCAAAATGGATGAAGAATTAAGATACAATAATACCACAGTTCATGAACCACAGTTCATGAATTCAGTTTGCAAATAAAAGCATTCAGTAAAATTCTGCTTCTATTCTCAAACTCCACACTGAGTGACAAACACAACCCTTCCCAGATTTTTAACCTAAATCTGTAATGTTAACATCCTTCTACTTGCTGGTACTAATATTATCAGACCTGCAGTCTGTTTCTGGGAAAGAGCAATTTACCCAAGGGCAGTGAGTTGTACCACTCAACAGAATCTCAACAAATACAATTTAATAGGAAAAGCCAAGCTAGGCGAAGCTAGATTAGTAAATCTTAATGAGCTGGCCAGCAGTTTGAGTATAACATCAGTATATGGCCTATGTGAAAAATACTTTTTTAGGCATATAAACGCCTTTGTTCCTATCTCTTTATGTAACTGCTATTTGTTACTTGCCATATTCTTAAAATTAAAATTCTACAGCTAAAGAAAAAGGCCATCTTCCCCACACAAATACATCCATCTTCCCCAAAAGTGTAAAAGAAGTTCATAAACCAAGGTACCACTGTGCCTGCATGAAAAGGATCACCTGAAGAAATCCATGGCTAACAAACCAACACTCCAAAATATTCTCAAGGATATCCTAGAAAGAGCCAATGAAGAAACAAATACCAGACTGAATGTGGTGGAGCAGTCCTATACTCCCAGTACTCTGGAGGCTGAGGTAGGAGGATCACCACAAGTTCAGGATCAGCCTGGGCTACATAGCAAGACCCTGTCTCAAAAAAAAAAAAAAAAAAAAAAAAAAAAAAAAAAAAAAAAAAAAAAAAAAAAAAAAAAAAAAAAAAAAAAAAAAAAAAAAAAAAGGAAGGAAGGAAGGAAAAAAAGGAAAGAAAGAAAGAAAGGCAGACCAAAAAGCCCAATGGAATGACTTAGGCAAGCAATTCCATAGAAGGGAGAGAAAGAGAAACAGCAGCAGGAAAATAATATAATCACAAGGACGTCAGTAAATTATACCATCAGTGTGAATGGCCTTGATTCACCAATCAAAAGAACAGATTAGAAGAATGGATCAAGAAACAAGATTCAACAATATGCTGCATACAAGAAACATGTTTAACCCAAACACAGATGCACAGAAAATTAAAGGATGTGAAAAAAATTATATATAGTTCAGATAAAAAGCAAGGTTTTATGGAAAACTATAGTCAATGCAACAGGAACCAGGAAAAAAAACGATAATAATAGCTATTCTTATTTCAGACAAAGTGCATGTCAAGCCAAGACTCATCAGAAGACCCAAAAAAGTTCAATGATAAACACATATACACCAAACACTGGTGCACCCAACTTTATAAAATGAACACAAATGGATATGAAAAATCAGATCAGCACCAATACAATTGTAATGATAACCCCCATCACAAATAGAGCAACCAGACAAAAACAATCAACAAAGACATATCAAGAATTGAACCAGTCAGGCATGGGCACCCCTGTAAACCCAGCACTCAGGAGGCTGAGACAGGAGGATTGCTGTGACTTCAAGGCCAGTCTGGGCTACATAACTGAATTCAAGGCCAACCTGAGCTATATAATAAGACCCTGTCTCAAAAACAAACAAAAAAAACAAAACAAAGAGTTGAACCAAAGCTTTGAATAAATGACTTAATAGTTATCTGTAATGTTTTATCCAACAACACAATACACACTCTTCTCAGCAGCACCTAGGACTTTCTCCAAGTATATCACGAACTTGGCACAGAGCATGCTTAAGTAAATGCAAAGGAATCAAAATTATTCCATGCAGGCCAGGAGTTCGGCTCAGTGGCTTAAGTGCCTGCTTGACAGGCGCAAGGTTGATGAGTTCGATCCCCGGTGCCAAAAAAAAAGAAAAAAAAATTATTCCATGCATAATATTAGATCATACTGCAATAAAACTAGAAATCAGTGTCAAATGCCACCACAGAAACTACACAAACACATGGAAAGTAAATATCTCTTGAATAACCAATGAGTCACAGATAAACAAGAAATCAGACAGTCTTTGCGATCAAATGATACCAGTATGACATATTAGAACCTAGGGGACCCAGTGAAAGCAGTCATAAAAGGGAAGTTTATAGCAGTGAATTCCTACATCAGAAATTTGCAGCAAGGTCAATTAAATGACTTAATGTTGAACTTCAAAGTTGTACAAAAACAACAATCCAAACCCAAACCTAGTATAAGGAAGGAAATTATAAAGATCAGAGCAGAAATTAATACAATTGAAACTAAAAAGCAATACAAAGAATCAATGAATTGAAGAGTTGGTTCTTTGAAAGATTAAATAAAATAGACAACCCTTATGCAAACTTATCAAAACAAAGAAACAAAAGACCTGAATCCACACAGTTAAAAATGAAAAGAGTGAAATTCAAGGGCCTCTGCAGAAATCCAAAAGATCACTAGTAACTACTTTGAGAACCTATACTCTAATACAGTAAGTTAAAAAATGGAGAAGAAATGGATAGATTCCTACATACATATGAATTACCAAAGCTGAATCAAGTAGATATAAAGCTCCAGAATACTCCAGTATCACTCAATGAAATTGAAGAAGAAAAAAATTACCAAATAAAAGAAGCCCAGGTTTTGACAGATTCAGAACCTGGCTGCCAAACTCTACAAGAACTTTAGCGAGATCTGTGCCGATACTCCTTGTCTTCAGTTACTTTTCTCCCTGTTGAAACAAAATATTCAACACTTACAAATTAAAGGAGGAAAGGTTTATTAGCTCACAGTTTGTAGAGGTTTCAGTCCATCATCAGCTGGCTTGAAGGCATGGCGACATGGCAGATAGGCATCACAGAGGAGAAACAGCTCATGGTGGGCAGAAGGTAGCAAGGCATGCAGGCAACAAGACAAGTCCCTTATGTTGTGTCCAGGCTACTGGGATTAGGCAGTGCCAAAACAATCAGTAGACTAATTTACTAGTCATGTACCTTTAATGCCAGCATCACATACTCTAGATTCAGCCACCTCTGAAAAAGCCCCACCTATGACCACATGAGGCTTTGGGAGAACATCTAAATCTAAATCATTAACACTCCTCAAACTCTTTAATGAACTCAAAGGGGAAGGATACTCCTAAAGTCATTCCTGAAAGTAAGCACTATCCTGATACCAAAACCAGATAAGGACAACCAGAAAAGAAAACTGCAGGCCAATCAAAAATTGACAGCCCTCTCTGTCAATAAGATACTAGCAAACAATGTAGCAAATCTTGAAAAAGATTATACATGAGGACCAAATAGGACTTATTTCAGGGATGCAGGCATGGCTCAACATATGCAAAAAAGAATAAATGTAATATATCACATTAAGAGAAGCCAGGACAAAAACCACATGATCATCTCAGTAGACACAGAAAATGCACTTGACAAAATCCAACATCCACCCATGATAAAAATCCTAAAGAAAATTGGAATAAAAGTTCTTTATCTCAGAGTATTTCATCTTCACATACTCATCCAGAGTAGCTATCATCTGTCTCCCCTTCTCCCTTTCTTCCACCTTCAAATACACTCTTCTTTAATTTTTTTTCAAAAAGCTGTTCATCTCAATCTGATAAGAGCCATCAATGACAAACCAACAGCCAAATTATACTAAATCAGTGGTGGTGAACCTACGGCATGTGAGCCCTACTGGGCACACAGCCCTCTCTGTCAGCACATGGGCCAAGTTGCCCCAGCAGCCAAACACCAGATAACAATTTTGCTTCCTAAACTAAAACCCCAGTATTCAGGTTTACTTGCAGGATTGGCACTCTGCAATAGGTAAGTGAGTTTTGGGTTGCAGTTTGGGCAATTAGTCTCTAAATGGTTTTCCACCACTGTACTAAATGGAGAAAAATCTAAACAAAGGTTTCACTGAAGTCAGGAATAAGACAAGCATGTCCACTATCACCATTCCTGTTCAAGATAGTTCTGGAAACATTAGCCAGCTCAATTAGACAAGAGAAGGAAAATACGGTGCAACCTCGGATTACAAACTTAACTCTTTCCATGATTCTGATCACAGAATTCATTCCACAAATTCCAGTTGCATATGTTTGCAATTCAGTTGTCACCAGAATTGTGGAACAAATTCCCTGACCAGAATGATAAAAAGAATTAAGTTCATGAACCAAGAGAAATATGGACAAGAAAGGAAGAAGTTAAATTATTATTATTTGCTAGTGATATGATCCTCTATATAAAAAGCCCCCAAGACCCCAAAAACTCCAGCAAAAAATTCCCAGAATAATTACATTCAGTAGCATAGCAGGATGCAAAGTCCAAAAATCAATAGCATTCCTGTACACCAATAACAAACTCGCTGAGAGAGAAATTAGGGAAATAATACCTTTCACAATGACATCTAGAAAGATAAAGTATTTAAGAATTAACCTAACCAAGGAAGTGAAGGTACTCTACAATGAAAAGTACATGACTCTGAAAAAGGAGATAAAAGAGGATATCAGAAAATGGAAAGATACCCTGTTTCTGGATAGGCAGAACCAATATAGTGAAAATGACCATACTCTCAAAACTATTATACAGATTTAATGCAATCTCAATCAAAATGCCAATAGCATAGCTCACAGCACTATATCCCCTGCAAAACTCTTAAGACATAGTAGGCAAAGACTTTATGAACAAAAACCTAAAAACACAAAAAAATACACAAAGAATCAACAAATTGTATCACATCAAATTAAAAAGCTTCTGCACAGCAAAGGAAACCACCAAAAGAATGAAGAGACATTCAGGCTGGCCTTAAACTCACAGGGATCCTCCTACCTCAGCCTCTGGAGTGCAAGGATTATAGGTAAGCACCACCACATCCGGCTCCAGTTATCAAACTAATAAAAAAGGGATAGAGGATATGGCTTAGTAGTAGAGTCCCACATATACACCGCCTTTGGGTTTGATTTCTGGTACCACCAAAAAGGAAGGGAGGGAGGGAAAAGTAAAAGAAAGCTCTTTAAACTGAAAGAGAGTGACATCAGGTATCTCTAAACCATGCAAAGAAATAATAAATGTCAGCAAAGGTGATCATGTAGATCATGACAAAAGAGCATAAATATCTATGTTTCTTCTTTCACATGAATTAAAAACAAACACATGATGAAACAATGATAAAAGTGCATGGTTGAGCTTTTAACATAATATGTGACACAGATGACAACAGCAGTGCAAATGTAGGTTTGTAAACAGAAATGACATGACCCCCACAGTTTCTTTTGTGCTTGATACCATGCTGTTTTTCTCACTAGAGTATACCATATCTGGAATTGTGATATCTTGCCCTTGGTAGCCAGAATGCTTTTGCTATTTCTAGGTTTCTTCTGGTTCCCTATGAACTTTAGAAGCCCACACACAGGGGCCGTGCTAGAAAAGATGAATCTGCAGTTTAATGAAGATGTCTCCATATATATAAATGGTTTTTCTTTTTCCCTTAACGCCTTAAAAAAATTGTGGAGTGCAATGACTATTAACAATTTATTACTGAATTTATAATGTATGTAAGTATAATATGAATGAGAATGTTATGGCAAAACACCAAATGCAGGAAGAAACAGCACCAAGGAGGTTTAGGAGGCAGCTTGTTACACTGGTGGGCCCAACTGGGATCTCTCCCTAAGAGTCAGAGCCCCACCCAGTGGACTTTTGGGACTTTTATAGGGATGGCAAGCAGGAGGTACAAAAGCAGACTTAGCACATTATGATTGGAGGGTTGAGTGACATCAAGAGTTGTTCGGGGAGTTTAAACATCTCAAGTTATATTACAAGGCCCTCAATTAAACAAGCATGAGTTACATAAAGGAAGGAATGCTCTGTCCAGACATGGACAGGTCCACTTGGTCTTGGTGGGCATCCTTGGCAGGCTTTTTTGGCAAGCTTTTATTTAAAATTTTAATTTCCCTTTCAATAGTACTACAAATATCACAACAGAATTTCTGGATTTTACTGGAATTGCATTAGCATTAAACTGAACTCAGTTCTTATAAATTGTAATTCCTAGATATTCAACACTAAAAATATAATTTTTTTGAGGTGGAGTCTTCCAGAAGCACAACATACCCAAAGCTAGAGGACACAGTAACAACAGTTCAAAAAGAGAAGTTTGTAACTGTGAATAACCACATAAAAAGAATATAAAGCCAAGCATGGTGATGCACACTTGTAATCCCAGCCCTCAAGAGGCTGAGGCAGGAGGACCACTGCAAGTACAAGGCCAGCCTGAACTGCGTAGTGAAACCCTGTCTCAAAAAATAAATAAATAAACAAATAAATAAACAACCAAGGGGGGAAAAATAATACAAACGGTCAATGACTCAAAAGGTTGGTTTTGTCAAAGGATAAGAAAGGGATGGAGATGAGAAGAAATGGAAAAAAGGGAGGAAAAAGGAAAGTAAAAAGCGGGACAATTTCATACACCAGTTCCCTCAGGCAAAGTCTACTCTGTATATTGTGAACATACACTAGTAAAAAACTGAGAGGAAAAAAAAAGATGAGGCCTTACTATGCTATGTCATGTTGCTCAAACTAGGCTAGTACTACTGAACTCAAGGGACACTCGCAACTCACCTCCTATATACGTGGCATAAAAATACACACTACTGTCCCTGACTAGAATATAGTTTTGTTTGTTTGCTTGTTTGTTCATGTGTTCATTTGAGACAGGGTCTCACTATGTGGTCCAGACTGGCCTTGAACTCACTATGTAGCCCAGGCTGACCTCAAACTTTGTAGTGATCCTCTTGACTCTCCCTCCACACTGCTGGGATTACAGGTGTGCACTATCACACCCAGCATAGGATACAATTTTTTTTTTTAAAGCAATGAATAGAGACTGATTTTGTAACTCAGTGATACAGAGTGTGTTCAGCATGCCTGAGACCCTGATTTCAAACTTTAGCACAAAAAAATTAACAAAGAAAAAAAGGAATTAAAATAGTATACTAAAAAATACCAATCTAATACAAAAAAAAAAAGCAGTAAAGGAAGAACAAGAACAAAAGGTACATGACAGACTGGTGACATAGTTCAGTGGCAGAGCACTTGCCTAGCATGTGCAAGGGCCAGGGTTCAATTCCCAGTATGGGGGGAAAAAGAGACAGATAGATAAATACACATGATACATTCAAAAAGCAAAAAGAAAGAGGTAAATTTAACTATATCAGTAATAATATTAAATGTGTATGGATTTAAACACTCCAATCACATTTCAGAAACTGTCAGACTAGATTTTAAAAAAACAATTTTATATTACACCTGTACATAAAAAGCAAACTTTACATCCAAAGGTATAAACACATTGAAAGTAAAGAGAGAAAAGACCTACCATAGAAGAGAGAGGAGTGATTATACTAATATGTGACAAATAGACTACAGGACAAAAAAATATTACTTGGGACATGACGTAATGATAAAAGGTCACTGTCCACAAGGTAAAGACAATATGAACACATTCATACCTAACAGAGCACAAAACACAGAAAGCAAAACTGTACAGAACTGAAGGAAGAAACACAATTCTGCAGCAATGCTGGGTATTTCAATAACCCACTCTCAAAAAAAAAAAAAAAAAAAAAAGACCCAAAAAAGGGTCTAGTTATCAAAACCTTGCATGAGCTATCACTCAATTGGCCTGATATCAGGAGAATACTCCATACAAACTTACCATGACACACATTCTTCCCAAGCATAAATCATTATTCTCCCAGATAACATGTTAGCCATAAAACAATTCTCAATAAACTTAAAAGGGTAAAGACCAGGCAAACTTATGCCCTCCAGCTATCACAAAAAGACATCAGACATCCACAACAAATAATCACCAATATTAAATAAGAAATTTTTCTGCAAAATTTCCGAATTATAATACACTCCTAAATAACTTTTAGGTCAACAAAGAAATCCAGGAAATTTGAAAATATTTTTCTCTGCATGATAGTAAAAACTCAAAATAGCAAAATGCATACAGCATAACCAAAGCAATTTTAGAAGCACATTTATAGATTTTTTTCTTTTTGAGACAAGGTCTTGTTGTATAGTTCAGGCTGGCCTTAAATTCAGGGCAGCCGAGGCAGGGCCTGAACTCACGGTGATCCTCCAGCCTCAGCCTCCTGAATGCTGGGATACCATGTGCCACCATACACAGCCTTCATTTATATATGTGAACACCTATATTTTAAAAGAAAAAATAAAGGTTGGTGTCTTGGTTACTTTTACTTTTCTCTCATTGCTAGGACAAAATAGCAGCACCCAAAATGAAGCAAGGAAAGGTTTATTTAGCCCACAGTTTTTTGGAAGTTTCTGTCCATATTTGGCTGGCTCCAAGGCAGGCTGGCATTGCTGAGGGGCAGCCATTCATGGTGACCACAAACGACAAGAGTAAAAGGGCAAAAGCGGGAAAAACATGCCACCTTCCCTCCCTTATATTGTATGCCAACTCCCCACCCCTGGGTGGGTGCAGCACTCACACCACCAATCCCAGCACTAGACAACGAACCAATCACAAATGCTGGATTCAGCCACCTCCATGGCTGCATGAGGCTTTGGGGGGACATTTGGCCATAACAGTTGGGCTGTGGCTTCAGGCTAGCATGGGTGAACCATTGGGCTCGATCCCCAGCACTCCAAAGGGGGTGAGGGTATGCACCAGAAAGGTGAAAAGTAGAAACAAACAAAAGAAGCTGGGCACAGTGGCACATACCTATAATCCCAGCTACTCAGGAGTCAGAGGCAGGAGCATTGTAAGCTCAAGGCCACCTTGGGCAACTTAGCAAGATCATGTCTCAAAAAATAAAAAGCTAAGGCTAGGGATGTAGCTCCATGGTTGAGTATCCCTGGCTTCAGTCTCCAACATTGGCCAAAAAAAAAAAAAGTAAAGACACTTTGGGAAAGATGGCAAAGTAGTAAGGTGCAGAGAAAAAGCCTCTCTGAGAGTTGTCATCCACACACTGGAATATAACAACACAAGGAAGAGGAGGAAGGAAGTGGGTCCTCTGGACTCAGGAAAGATGTAAAGTGAGAACTGAAGCCCATGGGGAGAGCAAACAGAAACACTTCAACAAAGAAAGAGGAGGTAGCCTGTGGAGCCTTCTCCCTAAGTCGGTACTCGCTGTGTACAAGGAGCTGTTCAAACCAGCCAAGACATAGCCGGGCATGGTGGTGCATGCCTTTAATCCCAGCACTTGGGAGGCTGAGGCAGGAGGATCATTGTGAGTTCAAGACCAGCCTGGGCTACAAAGTGAGCCCAAGGCCAGCCTGAACTGCACAGTGAGACCCTGTCTCAAAAAAATAGGGCCAGGGATTTAGCTCAGTGGCATAAGCACCTGCCTGGCAGGCACGAGGTTGTGAGTTCAATAGCCAGTACCAAAAAAAAAAAAAAAAAAACAGCCAAGACACATTGACTACTGACAATGAGAGGCCTCCAGAGAGAGAGACAGCAGCAGAAGAGAGCAGGACTGCACAAGCTGGTGATGAGTGCTGCAGGAGCAAACATACTGTGGGAGAGGGAGCTTGGCTAGGAGCCAACTCGGAGAGGGTCCAACTGACTCAGAACTCAGAAAAACTGCCAGGTGCATCTAGCGGCTCCCAGCTGAGTTCCAGTCTGCAAAAGGTGCACTGACGGCTGCAGCCTAAACGGGTAGGGTCTGGTCCCAGCCTCACAATCAGAAACCAGCCTAAAATTCAGTAGAATTAAAGGTGCAGGTTTACTGAGATTATCCACTACCCCACCATAAAGCAACTGCTGCCTTGCTGGGATAAATCAACACAGATATGGACTCTATTTCCACACACAGTGTCTACCAGTGACACCAGAGACAAAACTGAAAGTGGACATTTTTTTCCTTTCTCTCTGCTCTGTTTTTTTTGTTTTGTTTTGGTTTGGTTTGGTTTGGTTTCTCTCTCTCTCTTTCCTTCATTCTTTGAGCTTGTCTTTATGTAAGTTTGAATGTGGCTTCAAGTTTCCTTGTGGTTGCTCTGTTCTGGTCTTCCTTTTATTTCTTCCTTCTTTCTTTCCCTCCTGCCTTTTGCACTTTTCCCAAAGTTTGTGTGATCCTTCTTTGCCCTCCAGTCTTGCTCTAATATCTTCCTCTTTTTTATTTCTATATTTTTTTCTCCTACTCAGTTTTAAATTTTCTTCCCTGAGAGTAAAACTGGCATGTTGAAGGTTTATTTACTGCATACCATCTTCTGGTTTATTTTATTTTATTTTATTTTATTTTTTTATTTAAAAGAAAATAGACACAGAAGATAGAAACAAAAAGCATGCAAGACAAACAACAACAACGACAGATCTGATACAATTACACTGTAGGTTTACACTCTGAGGTGGTTGAAGTTTGACAGTAGTTACAATATCACATATCGTTACCTTCATAGGGGTTGATCATATTGACAGACATAGACACGCAAGGTTTATCAATTCAAGAATATTAATTTTCTTTTTCTATAGCTAATGTACCCAGCAATACAGTTTTTTTTAGCTGTCTTATTTATGCATATTTATAAATTTATGTCTTTTTCTTTTTCCCTTCCTTTCTCCCTTTCCCCTTAGAGTAACTCTTGTTATCATTGAAATAACTACCCATAATATCAGGTCTAATATAATCAAGCTAAATAGTTCAGA
>RJWM01013074.1:0-54527 GCA_004363535.1 Dasyprocta punctata | reverse complement strand
CAATTTTCATAAAGTTTATAACTTTATAATGGCCTTAATTTCTTATACAAACTAAATGTTTTGCTGCTAAAATCTTTCTGCCAATTCTTGAAATTTAAGAAAACATCCACCTTCTTTGTAAAAATGTAAACTTTCAACTTTTACACCAAAAACTAACACAAATATATGTGGTGAAAAATGGACCATAACAGAAAATCAGTAAGCTCAGGCCCAGGTCAGATGTTCCTTGAATTGGGCTGGAAATTAATCAGCAGCATTCATATAATTTCAACAAATTGTGTTTATAGAGGCATTAACATTAGATTAAATTTAAAATTAAACATTAAATTGAATTAATGTTAGCGTTTCAAGTTTTATTTACCTTATAAGGTCTTGGTAGGTCTGGATTCTGGTACCTTAATTTAAGTAAAGCAATCATATTTACCCCAGTTGAAATACAAGATATTAATCCCAGATAATTTATTAAACTGGTCAGATTTGATCTTATAAGAGCAACAGAAGATAAAATAATTAACTGGATCACAGCTGCAGCCAGAGAGAGATGCTCATTAAGCATAGAGTAGACCAGAGGCAATTGTCCTTCTTGGCTTACTGCATAGAGAGTCTTTGATCCTGAAAGTAGTCCACATGAAGTGGTATTAATTATTGAAGCTGAAATCCCCAGAGTAATGACCCATTGCATGGAAGGGAATACTCTGTCCATCCATGTGACAGCCACAGAATCTACAAACATGAGAGAAAATTGAAAAGCCACAGTCACTTTGGCCATTTTGCAAATACATTTGGAAATACTTCATTCTTCCAGAGTCTATGCTTCTTATGGCACGAGCTCGCTGCTCCTTAACTTCTTGAATCAGTTGTGGTTTGTTTGTGTTTTCACTAACACAATGGAAACTGTTAATTGTGATTTTTCAGTTGCATTTTGAGAGGAATTGCAAACTTCTGCATGCTCTGTTGATTGGAACCCCATCTAGGTTCCATATTAACAAGCTCAGTCTAGATTATCAAAGCACAGAGTCAAGACAAGCTACATTATCTCTGAAAATGTGAAAATACATGAAAGGGATCATCCTTGTAGAAACATAAATTACCTAGATCTCCTACTGCATTGTGAAATCTGGCATGACACTTTTTAAGGAAGAACTCCTCAGAGGGTACTCTCAGCTAATCACTTTGTGTGACAGAGAAACATGAAAGTTCATTTGCCTGAAGGATAATGGTTGTCAAAGTGCAATTGATAGACTTCTTTCTACTCTGTAACTGTATGCCATGATTTTACCCATCCTCCCATATTTATCCCTTTGCTTTAGCCTAAACTTGCATTATTGGCCCATTGCTCTCCTGATTTTCTGCCTGGTTTACTTAACACAGTCTTTGCCCTCATAATATTCTTGCACATATAACCTTGTTGTGTTATTTGCATCTCAAAGGCTTGAAATAACATCCTTGTGGGACCCAAAAGAGCATGGCAAACCACATGACAAACACTTTCATTAATGCAGGAATCTGCAGACGCACAGATGACCTCAGCATCTCAGCTGATCCTATCATATATTATGAACCCATAGAATTCTGGTCTAAAATATTTGGTTTAAGTCATTACGTTTCTGGAAGTTTGCTAGAAAATAAAGAATGCTTGATACAATCACTTGTACTCTTATCAAATAAAAATAACAAAGAAAGAATTTTCCATAGGAATGGATATTGCTTTCAAACTAAATCAAATAGTACATTAAAACTGTGAGTTATTATATTGTATATGTATCAGGCATGCTACAAAATGACTCAGTTAGTGTGCATTAGTTACAGTTCAAGTGGAGATTATTGTGTGATTTAATTGTTTTTCTTATTACATATGAGATCATTGTATTTTTCAGTGAGCACTGTATGAAGTAACATTTTAATTGTTTCATATCACTTCTCCATACCAACTGATTAATTACATGTATGGGTTTACAATATTAAGGGCTATCATTCCCTCTAGAGTCAATCTATGTTCTCATGTTGAAAGAGATTTTGGAAGAGTTACCACTTGCTGAGAGATCTTTGCTATTGTATTCTGAGTTTATTGAGTGTATTTCATTTCATAGTTTTAAAGCACATTTCTCAGACCAGTGTTTATACAGGATGAGGCACTTGGTCTCTAGAGACACTGAACTTGGAATTGATCTTACTGTCACCATGAGGTATCCAATTATGTCTGATTGCAGGCATCCAGGGTTACTGTGGAAGGCTTAGTGAGTAGAGTGCAGTGGATGAGGATAGAAAGTTAGGCCTGGAGTAGGCCTTGGCTCAGAACCTGCTGTGGTCAGCTGAGAGGTGGTCATTTGGCCTGAAGGAAGGAAATGCTGGACTGATGTAATGGTGGTTGCAGCTCTGTGACGGTGAGATCAGGAAGACAGGCACGCATAACAGACAGCAGTGTTTAATTGGGAAAGCGGCCTGATTAACTGTATTCTAACCTATCTGTAGAGTCTGAAATTGTGTGTATTGGAAGAACTGCATAAATTAAGAGGCTGTTGCAGTGAATCAGGCAAAAATGAGGGTCTGGACCAAGGCACTAAGAGTGTGAAGTATGAGGGGCAAATCCTTGAAATTCAATGAGGTAGATTAGTATAGAATTTGCAGACTGAATTCCAGGGGGAGTATGTCACCAATTATTATTTCTTCCTTCATTTTGCTGATTATAACCATTTCTTTTAGTGGATTTTGACATTTCTATGCAACCAAAAATTGCAAATATAAAATGGCAACAACTCTTTTTCATTTTTTACCTTATAATTGTTTACCATCACTGCATTTTTTTTTGCTTGTTTCTGAGGAATGGTATGCAGCTACCTTTCAACTTTTTGAATTATGGAAAAGTCATATGTATGTGCATATCTCTCTGTGTTTGTACATGTCTATATGTATATCTGTTTCTTTTTAGGTTGTGTTTTACTGGTATATTGTTTGGAATTTATGTGAAATGCTTGAAGAGTTAATTGTTCTTAAGGCATGAATTTTGTAGATAACTACACTTGTTTTTCTGTAGGAGTAAGTATTTTTAAAACTTTAAAGTTTGGATAGAGTTTTTTCTAAGTTTTAATTTCTACCTTATTGTTATAAAGTAATCTGAACATTGAACCTTCATGCATTCTTATTTATGTATATGTGTCGTGGTTCTGTATATAAACAAAACTTCTGTTGTGACAAATCTTCAGCAGTATGTCTTTGTGTTATTATCGAATTGCTGAGAAGCTATCTTAGTGTTGCTTTGATGTGGTCTTTTTGCCAGGCCCATTTTAGCACAGTGATTGAGAATATATTTTTAAAATTCAGGGTTTTTATTTGATTCTTATATTTGTCAATTTGTATGTAACATGAAATGTCATTCTTTTTCAAATGTTTTGAACATCAGGCATTATAAATTGCGGCACACATTCACAAACCATTACTACCAATAACCTGAAGTGCAAACAGTTTTTTTAATGATAAGACATCGACATTTGGTTTTGAATCTTAAATCTGCCCATGTCTAGAAAGATGGCAGTGACTGCATAACTTACTATCCTGAATTTCAGATTCACCATCTAAGAAACGAAGATGGTTTTGCCTGTTTGCAATAGATACAATTTGTGGACCCTAAATGCTTGAACAGCTAAGAAAAATATGTAATTGTTTCTTGGGGCCATTCTTATTCAAGCTTTCCCCGTCATTTTCATAATTTAACACCCAGTTTGCTCCATCTTATCTTCCTTGCTCTACTCTCCTCCTCTCTGTTTAGTACTTGCTAATTTACAGTATTCTACTCTCAGAACTTAATATTTCTCAAGTGCTTCTTTTGTACATGATTTAAACACTCTCTTCTTTTTTAATTCTCTGTAAATCCAAAAACACAAATACATTATATTTATAAGACTAGATGTGCACCAAACTGATCCACTGTATAAATGTGCACCGTTTAGTTCAAAGAGATAAATGTGACTGTTTCCCTTTTGTTCACACACAATTATACCTGAATAGATGATTTCCTTCGGTGTCAAAACTGTCAGGTAGGATATGTTAGTCAGCAAGTACATCACAGTCACAATGGATAAGGCAGAAATCAAAGATCTGGGAAGTGTCTGAGTAGGGTTTTTCAATTCTCCTAAGAAACACAAAAACATTGTCAGAGCAGGATATATTGTTTCCATTTTAAGAGTTTCTTCTACTATAAAGGAGAACAATATGTTATTCCAGTGTCATTGGTCTGTCATCTTTCTGGGCTGACCCTGCCTGTACCCAGGACACATTTTCTTTCCATGGTTGTGCTTTCCATGGTAGTTTGTTAAAATAGATTACACAAGCTTCCACAAGTCTCATTAGTCATGTTTGGGGGAGAGATATTTGGTATTTCTACTGATGGGTGGGTAGAACTTAGGCCTATCAGGGCAGATGAGTTTCTGTCACTAAAGACTCTTCTGAGTATTGTCAGATGTGCTACTGAGAGGAATGCATTGATCCTTCTGAGACCCAGTGTAAATCTTCATAGGAGAACTAAATGGAAATAATGCATAAATAGTGCATCAGTGTCATCATTGTTCTTTTAACATAAATATTGATACATAAACTTTCTATTTGGTTTTCACTTGATGAGTCATATGGCCAATGAGAGCCACAATCAAGCATGACAGTTCTTTCTAGAGTCACTGCATCTTGGTACAGAAGAATCCAAATATGCACACTTAGTGTTACAGTTTTGTACATGAAGTACATGCGGTGTTGGTTACGATAGCCACTTAATCTACTGCAGTGATCTACTGCACCCTGAACTCAATCATGCTCTTTCCACTCTCGTTTGATCTATCATGGAATATTATAACCTCCTAATCTGATATCATGGGGAGTGTTAGAAAATTGAGATGAAATGTTTATGAATTAGGAGAAGTTCAATGTCTTTGTTTTTACAAAACTGAGAAATAGTTTTCTCAACATTTTTTCAGGAAGAATATCTTTTGTCATTCATCTCTGAAAGAGAACTCATTATCAACTGAGACATTTTTATGTTTTGAGTTTTACTAGTGCATGTGTTGCCATGCACAAGAAGTATATTAACAATAGGGGTTTTTGCATGTACTATTGTATTTGAATTCCTTTGATTTCCCCTCTCTCTTTATGCTGTTTGGTTTTCCATCATCAGATTCATTTATGTAACTTCTAAAGAGTTTATTAATGAATTACCTGTTGAAAACAAGAACAAAATGTCAAACAATATGTACAATAATTGAAATACATCAAAGGATGAATTTAGATACTTTATGCACTTTGCATTACAATACTTTTTTAAAATCACCTTTTTCCTATTACTTGTTTTACATACATACATGTATTGTTTTAAGAGAAATTATGTGACATTAAGTTTCTGGGCCTGAGTCACTGCACTTAATATACTGTCAAGTGTATCCGTTTTCTTAGAAATGATTCATTTGTCTTTTCTATGGCAGAGTAGCACTTCATTTTGTATGAATGCCACATTTTGTTTATCCATTTGTCTATTGACAGACTTATGTTTCCAAGGTTT
Organism: Dasyprocta punctata; assembly: GCA_004363535.1. Classification (NCBI taxonomy): domain Eukaryota; kingdom Metazoa; phylum Chordata; class Mammalia; order Rodentia; family Dasyproctidae; genus Dasyprocta; species Dasyprocta punctata. The sequence goes on along the minus strand of RJWM01013074.1, from coordinate 48,985 downwards.
AGCTATTATGAATTGTATGGTTTAAACATAGGAATGCATACATCACTGTTCTGTGGTGTCTTTAAGTCTTTTGGAAAGACAACTAAAAGGGGAATAACTGATTCAAATGGCATTTTTTCTTTTAAATATTTGAGGAATCTCCATATGAATTTCCATAGTGTTTATCAGTTTACAGTCCCTCCAACGATGAAGAAGTATTTCTTACCCCACACTGCCTCACCAGCATTTGTTACTGGTTGATTTATGGATGATAACCACTCTTACTACTGAGATAGAATCTGTGTTGCTTTAATTTGCATTATGTAAATGACCAGTGCTGTGAACATTTTTCATGTATTTATTGGCCATTTGTATTTCTTCATCTGAGACTTACCTATTAATTTGAGGTGTCCATTTTTGGAGTGTGTCTTCAAATTTCTGAGGTCTAATTTTCTGGATTCTTTGTATACTGTAGATATTAGTCTTTCATCTGAGCAACAGCTGGAAAACTTCATTGCCATGCTATATGTTGTGTCTTCCCTCTGGTAGTGGTTGCCTCTTCTGTGTGGAAGCTTTTGTAATTTGATGGAATCTCATTTGCTGATTCTTGGAATTATTTCTTGGGCAACCACGGTTTTGGTCACAGTTTTTGTCTACACTTAAGTCTTCAGGAGTATTGCCCAATTTGTCTTCCAAAGATTACATGCCTCTGTTCTAATATTTACATTTTTTATCTGTTTTGTGTTCTGTTAAGTGCATGGTAAGAGATATGCATCTAGGTTCAACCTTCAGCATGTGGACAGCCAATTTTCCCAGCATGATTTGTTAAAGACTCTATCTTTCCTTAAGCAGAGGAATTTCACCCTTGGAAGAAAAATAACAGAGCTGAGCCTGCCTGCATTTGATTTTTTATTTGTATTCTGTTCATCAATCCAAGAGTCTATTTTTTGCCAGTGCATCATCTCTTTATATGTGTGTCACACTCAGTGAAAACAATTGCCTATATTTTCCCATGTGTTGAGATCTTGTGGGAGACTGAGATTAGGGATGATCCACTAATTGATGGTGTGGAGGAAATTTCAAGGCAGTGCAATATCTCGGTTGGGAATTAGTACTGCTGCCAGTTTTAGCTCGATTTTTGAGGTAGAGGATAAAAGAAGCAGAAGACAGAGCAAGGGGAAATAAACAGCAGGAAGCCGTAGGGCAAAGATCCACAAACTCCAAAATATTAGAAAACCAATAAATAAAGATCAGCCTGTCCTTCTAATGCAACCTCATTTGCATTGTGGCACAGGTGAATCTTGGATAGTCTGACACTTCCTCTAAACACCCAGTACAGTTAAAACCTGTCCCTTCCAGTGGGTAGGCTGAATCAGATACCCTGTGAGGCCATGACTTCTGTCAACTGAATGTTCCCAGAGTCCCAAGACCTTAATAGACTCAGTGCCTGTCTCTATCAAGGTTCTGAGAATTTCTCACTGGCCTGTGAATAGTAACTTCACTTCTTTTGCTTTCCTGTCATTCCTTTTGAGCATCCTACTGAGTCTTTTTTGGTTTACCAAGCACTGGGAAATGATGTCCACTAGTCCTTCTCTGATAACATTTGCTGGTGACAATCCATTCAGGAGGTTGGGGACCCTATAGAGTGCTTTTTTATTTCCTTGTTCATCTCGTTGAACCCTTATGAGTAGGATCAAACACCCATATATCGATAAGTCTTCTGTTACTTGAAAACTCCAGTTTTAGGATATTCGCTGTTTGATCTACCATCGTATGCTCTTGCAGGTGCAAGACAACTCTCACACAACTGCCATGTTTCTGTGCTTTGCTTGGGCAATAAAAAATGAAATGTGTTATTGCATAATCTTTTTCTTCACTCTGAATGTTTTGCCCTGTTTGCTTCTGGATTTTGGGAGTCTCCCCTTCAATCCTTTGTCTCCCTTTTGAGGTGTCATACCTTCCCTTCAGGACCTTTATGGTCTTCTTCACATTTCCCTCCTAATTTTGGCATATATCCTTTGTCGTTCCTTTGGTGTTATATTATTTTCTGTTGGTCAAACTGTTCTGTTATGGTCCCCATCCACAAAATTGCTCTACACTTCTTTCGGTTATTAGGTAAACTATTATTTTCTAAGCTAGTACAGCTTTCATTTCTGGATTTTCCATGAGGTGCATTTTCAGAGCTGGCTCTCAAGCAGGACATATGCTTCTTGCATAATGTGTTGCCTGCTTCATGTCATACAGGGATTAATTTGTGTTTAGAAAAATCAAGGCAGCAGAGCAAACCTTCTTGGCAATATTTACCTATTTAAGAATAGTCCACTTGAACACATCTTGTCTGAGAGGGAAATTTACATTTGGATTCCAATTTGAGTTAATATTTTTATTATATTTCTTATGCATTGTGATGGTCCTTAAACTGCAATTATGGAGTTACTTGTCATTTAAAAATCCAAGTGGTCATGAGCTTGGCACAGAAGAAACCCAGGAAATAGGATACAGGAGATTTAAAAATTGTCAGTATGAAGATATATTTTTGGTAAGAAAGATTTTGTGTGGTAAGAATTTACTCTACTAAGAGAACAAAAGGAAAAATGAGGAAAATACTAGAAGGTATCAATAAGTTGAAAAAGTTTGTGGAGTTTGAGACACAGAAAATTTGTGTATTTTTTAGTCCTAAATTTTTGTTATTGTTGATTTTATCAGGCCTAAGACATTTTCCTTATGAACTTCCTTTGTGCCCCAATATGGAAAATCTGCTATGACACTACCACTCAATCATCAATAATTACTCTCACAGGGCACTATATGATACCAACAACCAGACCGGGATTCTAGTGTTGAGGGACAATAGAAACATTAATTGAGAAGTGATGCCTTCAAAGAAATTTTCCAAAGGACAACAAGAGACTCTAAGGAGAGAATGAGAGTTATAAATGTCATGATAGAATCTTTTGTGTCAGTCCTCCTAACAGGTATATAAGGTGAGAAATTTGTAAGAATGTCTCTGATGGCAACTACCATAAAGGATTCTGTTGGAATGCTAAACTTGAACAGAGTTAATTCAAACATAATTTAATAGTCATAACTGGAAAATCCAGATCTGGAGATGTTCACATGTGAAGAAGATTGAACTTCTACTATAGATGGACATGCTATTTGTTCATACCCTCATATCATAGGTACAATACACTATGTGAGTTTGAACTGTAAATGTAATGATGTACACCTGAGTCAACTGGGAGTTGATGAAGCTGTATGCCCATTCAGGGTGATTCATATCAAAGGGCATGGACTGCCATTTGTTTAAAGAAATTGTTTTCCCAGGCCCCATTGCTTTGACAGTCCGATTTAGGCCATAAAGATGCTGGATGACTCATGGAGGATGACTGTGCATTACAGGGCTACACTGAAACCATATTTGTTCTCTTGACTGAAGCAATGATTCAAGCTATGAGCTCTTTTCATGCTGTTTCATATTTTGCAAATTCTTTCTCTAGTATTTCCTTAGTTGGTAATACCCAGCAACAAGTTATTTTCACTTGAAATTGCAGCAATGAGCCACTCAAGCACTCCCCTAACTTTCAGTAAAATGAATTGTTATGCTCTCCATTCACTGTAAAAATATTTCATCATGTAAATCATATCACAGTAACCTCTGTGTGTCTTACATATTTTTTAAAAAAACACCTGGAGGATACCCAAGAACACCCAAAGGAATGGAGGTAAAAAAATATCTGTTACCATAAAGTATAAGAACTCGATGTATCATCTTTGGTAATTTTATAGTTGAGAAAGACATGCATCATACCTGACACATTCATTGAGAAAATCTACAGTTCTCAATGTTCTCAATGTTCCCCTCTGGCTTAGCTCTCAGAAATGCTCCTCTTTAAAATCTCCTATACCAGATAAAAGGATGATAGACGCATAGTAAATTTTTCAAAGTCTCTTGAGAAAATTACTTCTTAGTTTCCACAGTCCCTTCCTGAGGTCATAAGTTAGCAAGAGACAGAAGGAACTAAAGGGTACTGGTACTGTCTACCTCATCAGACATATTTGTTAGGAAACAAACAGAGCTCCAAAGAACTCAAGTGTTAGTCTTTTCTTCCTCCTATCAGTAGTTCCTGTTAAGCATCAGGAAAAGTTTGTTCTGATACTTTGAGCTTCACCATTAGACTTTGTCCTTAATAATTCACAACAATTTGATTCTATTAACCAGAGAATGGAATGCTTTATTTTGCATTGCAATGTGGCTTTGTCCCTATATAAAGTAAGGAAAGGAGAAATATGCCTAAGATAGGGTAGTCTGAATTATAATTCTAATCTCCAATTCAGTGTGTTTTGTAAAAGTACAATGGTCAGAAATCCCTTATGCTCAGGCTGGAATGCTTTTGTGCAAAAGCCATCCTTCTACAATGACCCTAGACATGCTTTATTTAAAAGACTTCTGAACCAATGGTGGTTATTATCAATGAGTTCCCTTTTTGAAATCCACCTCTTTGTCAGGGTGACCAAGTGAAACCCCTTCAATTTTCTCATAATCCCTAGGCTACTGGACAGCCATCATCCTTCCCTGGTGACTCAGAAACTATGTCCATGATGAGTTCTTCAGCAGGACATATGACACTCATCCCCCTATGGGGTCTGAGCCACACTAATTACAGCAGGATATATGGCATTTACTTTTTTGGAAATTATGTTTTTATTTAAGATAAAGGTTAAGGCACGATATTAAAATTGAATATTATACAAAAGATTTAATAGCTAATTTCCAAAAATTGATAATTTGGCCATGAAAAATGCTTGCAGAAGAGGTTTTTTCCTCTTCCTTCCATTCCCCCTAAATTAATTTTTAAAAGAATAAAATGGAAATATTGATTTATAAATAGGGAGGAGATGATTGGTTGAAGGAAGGAGAGGGAATTGGGAAAAAGGAGAAATCAAAATGTATCATATACAGGTAGAAATTATCTATGATGAATGTGATTATTGTATGTATATCTAAAATGTACCAATAAACTTAATTATAAAAATAGTTTATGTGTGTGGCTTTTGTGCAATGCCAGCTGTTAATCACTGCAGAGTTAGAGATAGAGACTTGGGAGTTTTATAATTTTTAAAAAATATTTTGAAAGAAGGAGACATGCATGCTGTGCATCTTTCACAACAGAAGTCGCTTCAAGGTGTATATAGTAAAATATGCAAATCTAGGTAAAAAATAAGACAGAGAATCATCAAATACTGAAAATTAAATAAGATTTTAAAAGGTATCAAAATGCCTTTCCTCTCAAACTTCCACTTGGTTTTTTTTTTTTTTTTTTTTTTGCGGCACCGGGGATTGCACTCACAGCCTCATGTCTGCCAGACAGGCGCTTAAACAAACTTCCACTTGTTAGTGGTTCTTCTATGCTTTGTTCTTCCCTTACCCTTTCCAGCAAATTCAAGTGTCCTGGTCCTGCTTTGATGGATTTGGAACATACCGGTGCTCCACATTCAATAAAAATGTACATAATAAGCACCCCTCACTGTCCTTAGTCTTCTTTTTTTTAAGTTAAGTTTTTCAGCTTGGTTTAGATATAAATATTGACTATATTCATCATAGAGGATTTGTACCTGTGTATGACATGTCTTGATACTTCTTTTTTCCTTTGCAATCCATCTCCTACAACCCATTTTCTCTCTATATTTGCAAAGTTTTGCTTCCATTTTATCTTTTTAAAAATCATTTTGTCTTTTCCCTTCCATCTTTCCTTCCTTTCCTCCTACCCCTCCCTATTTCCTCTCTCCTTCTAGCAATTAGTTTGTATCTGCCAATATCTGTTGTACATTTTAATCCTTACTTACTCTTTCAGTTTCTCACATCAGGGAAAAGAAATGCAATATTTATACATGCAAGTCTGATCTATTTCACTGAAGAATATAGTCCTAAATTGCATCCTTTTACCTAGAAACATCTCAGGTTTATCCTTCTTTATGGCTGAGTAGTACACCATTGCATGAAAACAAAACAAAACAAAGCAAAACAAAAGAAAACAAAACAAAATAAATATCATTTCTATGCATTCCTCAGTTGATGGGCATTTGGGTTATTTTCAAGGTTTACCTATTACAAACCATGCTGCTAGAAACATGAGTGTGCATGTATTGGTATAGTTTGATATTTACAATTCTTTAAGGAAGTTACTCAAGAGGAATCGCTGGGTCAAATGGAATCACTAATCCTAGTTATTTGAGCAGTTTCAACACTGATTTCTATAGTGGTTGCACCCGTCAACATTGTGACAAACATAGGAGGATTCCTTTTTCCCCAAATCCCAGTCAGAATTTCTTATGGTTGATTTCCTAATAATAATCATTATTTCTGGAGTGAGATGGATTGTCAGCGCTGTTTTGGTTTCCATCTTTTGAATGTCCATAGAAGCTGAACAATTTTTCAAATAGTTATTTGCCATCTGTATTTTCTCATCTGAGAAATAGGTACTCATCTCAGGTGGTGAATTTTGGATTGCATCTTTAAATTTGTGGGCCTGATGGTTTTGAAATATTATACTCCAGGTTCTTAATGTAGATATTGATGAGTTTCTGGATTTCTGCAGAATCTAATGTGATTTCTTCCTTTTCATTCCTAACAGCATGAATATATATATATATATATATATATATATATATACACTCTTGTATATTTATTTTTTTGTTGTTGTCTTTCTGAGACAAGGTCTCACTACACAGTTCAGGCTAGCCTCGAACTCACTTTGTAGCCCAGGAGTGATACTCTTGCCTCAGGCTCCTGAGTGCTGGGATTACAGGCATGTGTCACCATGCCTGTCTTAACTGCATGAATTTGAGTTTTTGCTTTCCTCTTTTTAATAAATTTGGTTATGGGCTGATCAATTTTAATGGATCTTTCAAAGAATCAATTCTATGCTTCATCGATCCCTTGTATACTTTTTAGTGTCAATTGCACTACAGTCTGCTCTAGTCAGCATAATTTCCTCTCACATATAATCTTTGGGTTTGGTTTATTCTTCTTTTCCAGAGGTTTGAGAGTCAACAGTAGATTGTTTATTTCAACTCATTGTGTTTTCCATTTTTAAATTTTTTTTATTTTGAAGGGAATAAAACCAAATGAAAACAGAATAGAGTCAATCAAAATAAAACAATGAACATGGTGCATGACTTCAAAAAAATAAAATAAAAGGAAATCAATAATGGCTACTCTAATGCCTCTTGTTATCTTCAAAATAACTGCCCATACCATTAGGCATAATAAAATCAAACAAAATAGTACAGAATAAAATCCATTAAGACAAAACAATGGAAGCAATACAGGACTTCAAAACAATAGTAAAATAATAATGGTTCTCATAATGTCTCTTGTTATCTTCTAAGTAGTTGCCTATATCATCAGATATAATACAATCAAACAAATCAAAATAGAATAAAATCACTCAAAACAAAATGATGAAAGCTATACAGGGCTTCAAAACAAGGTAATAGAAAATCAATAATGGCTACCATAATGTATTTTGTTATCTTTGAAATAGCATGACTATAAAACTTTTAAAAGTGGCATGCAGCAAAGGAATAGAAAGCACTCATTAAAAAGACATAAAACATGGATAATGTAAAGCACTTATGAAAAAATTAAATTTGGAACCAGAAGACAACTAGCCTCCCTTCCTAGTGAGTGTACGTGACCTGAGTGGACTCCAGGAAGAGAAAGGGATGTGCCTCTCAGGATCACCACTTTGGGTCAGGGAGGCTCCAACCAGAAGACAACTAGGCTGCCTTCCTAGTGAGTGTCACAGACTCCAAATAAGAAAACCTTGAAAAATCACTGCCTCTATCCATCTCCTTCATGATCACAGTAAGGAACTATAGGCCAGGGAGATAGTGAGCTCACCCTGCTCCTGTTGTCCTGGTGGGTGGCTCCAGGGGTGGTTCCCCTCCCCTTAGAACCTGGGGACCTGGATAAGACAGGCCACATGGAAGTTCTGTAAATAAAACCCTTGCAAATAAAACTGCTCATTCCCCAAACACTTCCCCAAGTTAAAAAAAAGAAAGAAAGTATACGCAGCAGATTGAATGAAGGAAAGGATAGAATTTCATATTTTGAAGATAGGATTGCAACTAGTGATCATGAAAAGAAAGAAAGCAAGAGACCATGCGAAATCAATCCAACAGCTACAAGACAAGGCAAGATGAATAACATGGGATTGATTGGGGGCAATGAAGAAGCTGGAGACAGCACAAATGCTGTAACAATCATAAATATATATGTACCTAATACAGGAGCACCTAACTATATAAGACAGTTATTGGTAGACATGAAAAATCAAGCCCCAGCAAGCCCAGCCTGGAGAAGAAGCTACGCCCTGAGACCATGTACCAGCAGCCCGGAGATCCAGTGAGCCCAGTGCAGGCCTGGAGAGGAAGCCATGTCCTGGGGCCCTGCCACCATCAGGGGAGCATCAGTGAACCACTGCCCCATGCCTCTCCATCATTCCAGGAGCCCGGATTGGAGGAACCCAGCTGAATAGTTAAATCCACTATACCGAGGAACTGGCTGCCAACACAGGAGGTACCCAGAATGCAACAATAAGCTGATTCCAAGGAACACAGGAAAACATCAAGATGAAGGAGCAAAATATAATCTTGGACCTCCAGCCCACACAGAACAAGTTCAGGAGACACTGGTATGGTAGAAATTAGAAGTCACACACCTGACATTTCTGAAAAGATAATAACTAAAGAATCAACTTGGTTCTTGTATTGTTTTGTTAATTTTACATGCCTGTGTCTGATGATCTGGACAGCTATTTTGAACACAGCAAGAGGCTTTATGGTAGCCATTGTTAATTTCCTATTATCTTGTTTTGAAGTCCTGTATCACTTCCACTGTTTTGTTTTGTTTGGTCTTATTCTGTTTCATTTTGTTTGACTTTATTATGGCTGATGACATGGGCAGTTATTTTGAAGATAAGCTATATTATGATAGCCATTGTTGATTTCTTATTATCTTGTTTTAGAGTCCTATATCACTTTGTTTTGTTTTGATTGGATTTATTCTGTTTTATGTTGCTTAGCTTTATCCTCTAAAATAAAATAAAAAAGAGCAAAGGCCTTGGACTCAGTCTCCAGTATCAATAGACTGAGAGTTGTAGCAGAGAACAAACATTGAAGCAGGGAGAACAATTATTGGTAACACAGGAAGTGAGAATCAGGCAGACTCTAGCTATATTTTGAAGGCAGAATTGGGTGTCAGGGTAGGGGTGAGAGGGACAAATGCTAAGATTTTCAGCCTGAGCTAACATTAGAAGGTTGAGGTTAGCATGAAACGAGACAGAGAAGACAGAGGTAGGACAGGGTTTTGGAGGGGAAAAGAGAGGAATTCATATTAAACTGACAATAGCAAACAGAAACATTGGGTAGGCAAATTCAGAGAGCTCTGGGCTGGAGTTATAACTTTGGAAGTTTGGCTCCAGACAGCAGCGTTTAATGTGATGAGATTGGATGAAAGTATCAAGCAAAGGTGTGTAGACCAATGGAGAAAGTCAGGGACTGAGCTCATGGTACTTCAATTGTTCAGAGGAAGGAAAATGAAAAGAAACGAGCTAGTAAATACTCAAAGAAATAGCTATTGACATTGGAGGAAACCTATGTGAAATCATTGAACACAGAATAAATCTGAAGGAAGGAATAGTGAACAGTTAAATTCTGCCAACAGATCAAACAAATGAGGTCTGAGACTTGGCAATAGCGTCTCTGTGTCTTTTCAGGAGGGATATCTGATTCCTTAATAATTTTTTTTGAGACAGGATCTCGCTGTGTAGTTCAGGCTGACCTTGGGGTCACTGTGTACCCCAGGCTGGCCCCAAACTCAAAGTTATCCTCCTGCCTCAGCCTCCTGAGCATGGGGATTACAGACATACACCACCATGTCCAGTTCCTTAATTTTTAAAAATAAAGTATCACCTTCTAATACGTTCCACAATTTACCGATTTCTCTTATTTCCTGTCTATGTATTCTTGTTAGAATGAAAGCTTCATTAAGCCGGGCGTGGTGGTGCACTCCTTAGGTTCCAGCACTCAGGAGGCTGAGGCAGGAGGATTGTTGTGAGTTTGAGACCAGTCTGGGCTACAGAGTGAGCCCAAGGCCAGCCTGAACTTCATAGCGAGACCCTGTCTCAAAAAGACCAAAAAAAAAAAAAAAAAAAAAAAAAAAAAAAAAAAAAAAAAAAAAAAAAAAAAAAAAAAAAAAAAAAAAAAAAAAAAAAAAAAAAAAAAAAAAAAAAAAAAAAAAAAACTAAAAACAAACAAACAAACAAAAAACGAAGAAAACAATGAAAGCTTCAGATTGTCCTATTTTACTAATAAAACACTGTACAGGTGGGGGATATAGCTCAGCAGCACAACACTTGCCTGGCAAGTATGAGGTCCTGAGTTCAATTCCTGATACCTACAATAAATAAATAAATAAATAAAATATAACACTGCATAGAACAGTGTCTGTCAACACACAATGTATGTACTATTATTGCCCGATTGATGTGTTTTTAAATTTTGTCTTAGCTTTTTTTCTTCTTTCTTTTTCTTTTTCTCCTTGAAATAAAATGAATTTGGGAAAAAAAAAGAAATAATAATGCTGTCATAGTGTTGGTCACCCCTTTGGTAACTGTCTCTGGCAGAAAAACATCCCCAGACTTGGCCCAGTATTACAAATTCTAAGAAAAACTACGTGTAAGGGATTATGATGATCAAGCTTTACAAAGCTTAGTTTAGATTCATGTAAACGAGAACGCCTGGTGACCCTCAGTTAACATCAGAATTTCTAATAACCTTCTTTATTCTTTAGATGTATGTGACAATTAAACCAAAGAATGCAAATTCCTGTGATATTTAACTTGAAAGGGGTCAGGAACACATTCCTCAAAGTCACAGTAGAATCTTGTGTTTCCACAAAGGGTGCCAGGAGAAAGGGGCAGGAATATCCTGGGATAAAGAGAACCTGCCAGGTATGCAGTCTTCCTGCCCACTGCCCCACTTAAATATTTTTCTTCCCTGTACAAGTCTGACCACTTACCTGTGTGCCCTAGTAAGATCTTTTCTCACAAATACAAAAGCTCCTTCACCCTCTCAAAGGTCCAGTTCTTTAATAAACCTGATGTGCTTTCCAAAACTGTGTGCTCCCGAGTACTGGCTCTGGAGGATCAAGCAGGTGGACTTAGTTCAGTAACACTGCTCTAACTCCAAAGAAAACTTCACCCTCCCATTTCTCCTGCAATCTTACCTTCCTAATTAGCAGTCACTAACTTGTTCAGTGGCATATGTGATTTTAAAACAACAATAAGTAACATGTAAAATTTTTCAACTCTGCTCTTAGGCAAAGAACACAAAATTTAGAAAAATACACAAGTCAATCATTTTTAAAACTAACTTATGTTAAATAACAAAAAGCATATGTAAGGATGAAATGGGTTATTTTGTTAGAATATCCCTTCTAGGGTAGGCTTACTAAACCAAGAGAAACTATAAAAGCAATGTATTTCAAGCCTCGTCTGTTTTTTAGAACTGGGAAAACAAAAAGGCAAAAGCATGCAACTCTCAAGAACAATAGGATTCTTCCATGGAAACATATTCTTACTAAGTGCCACAATAGGGGCAGGTATATTTGTAGCTCCTAAGCAGGTACTGAGCTACTGCTCACTGAACATTCCTGTCTCCCTGAGTATTTGGGCACTTTGTGCCATACTCAGTCTGATCAATGGTCTCTGTTTTGCAGAGATAGGGACAACATTCCCTAGAAGTGGAGCATCTTATTTTCTCCTCAAAAGAGCTCTTGGATCCTGTGTTGCTTTCCTTCATATTTGGATAAAACTTTCTGGTTATTTCATAGGACTAGCTGCACAAAGTTTGATGGCAGCTAGCTATCTAATTCAGCCTTTCTACACTGGGTGCTCACCTCCAGAGCTACCAAAGAAATGCCTAGCTTTGGCCATTTTGTGATCATTGGGACTTCTGAATATTCGAGGGGTGAAAACAGTGTCCTGGTTTCAGACGATCAGTTCTTTGATGAAGATATCTATTCTCTGTTTCATTTCCCTAACTGGAATTGTGCTGTTAGTGACTGGGAAAAAGGAGAACTTGTCCAGGTTTGAGAATGCTTTGGATGCTGAACTTCCTGACACTTCACAAATTGCAGAAGCCATTCTCCAAGGATTCTATCCATACATGGGATGCACACTCTTCACAAACATAGCAGGTAAATCCATTTCTTAAAACATTATGTAGCATGCATAAAGTGTTATCCAGAAGAAATGAGAATGGTTAAATGTGGTACTCCTGCTTTCTGAAGTGCAGTTTGATCTGTTCCTTACTACATGATCATCATTAAATCTCCATATGCAAACAATCACATAGTCTATGGAAAATTCAGTGTTCTTCACTTTACACCCCTACATAAACTGGAGATTTTCCAATAAGTTAGAAAAAACAATAAGGGTGGTTGGAATTCCTAGAATTTATTACATTTCATTCTAGCATTCTGAGTTACTTTAAGTGTTACACATGTTATACATCTGTATAATCAATTTTCAGTAATTTTATAACATATTAAACACTTTACTACTCTTTTATCATTACCACAGAATCTTGTTCCCTATGCAATTCTAACTCCAGTCAATTATGTGGGTCTTCCTTATTTATGCATTTTTGACATTGTGCTTTGCATGTCATATATATATTCCCTGCATGAATAAAATGTCATTTCCTAGTTTTGACACCAACCTGTGTTCTAAGATTAATTCCTTTGTTACTATGTAGTTGTCTAGCACATTCTTTTACCTGCATCATTTCACTGTATTAAGTATTGATAGTCTTTTTGAGATTGGATTAGTGAACGTGATCCTGTATTAAGTGACTCTTGTATCTCTGTACCAGTGGGCCCCATGCTGATAATGTGGTTCCAACTAAATTATCAGAAGTTTAGTTTGGTAATAGTGGTACAACATTCTTGAATAAATAAAACATGGAGTAGAAAACAACTTATTTAACCCACTCAAAAATTCTAAAATTATATAACATACTAGGGGAGATTAAATATTTTTTAATGTTGGGAGCCATTGAAGCTGGAAATTGACAACACATGCAGGGTTGGGGCATGACCCTCCCAAGAAAAAAGTGTGCCCAGGACAAGCCACATGAAGAAACTGTTATAGCCCATAGAACACCTAGCCCTGAGGCAATCTGGGCATTGGGTTGCTAGAACAACGGGGTGTCATATGACATTAAGTTGTCAAAATGTATAAATAAATGCCCATACAGTAAAGGGACAGTTCCTTTCCTCCCATCGGGACAGAAAGGGCTCCACCTAACACTAGCTTTGTCTCTTCTTAATTTTCTAATTGTCCTGCAGTCCTTCACCCAAAACTCTCAAGAGCCTTGTGGGTTGTGGCATATTATCAAACAATAATTTTGGAAGCCTTGACTGAAAAACAAACTTTCTCTGCTAGGTATAACACTCACATGAATTTTATGCTTGAAATTTCTGTAGTATTTTATTAAACCTTCAAATGATTATTGTTTGAAAGATGGTCAGGTTAATGAGATACTTTGTTTACCCTTTCATACTATGAAAGCTGTAGAACTGATTTGATTTTTTGAAAGATATTAATGTTTCAATTTCTTCAAATGAAAATTTAAGTTGATATTCTTTGTAGTGTTAATACCTAATTTTTAAATTTTTTTATTTTAAAGAGAAAAAAATACCAAAAAGAAAACAAAAAATGAGAAACAAACAAAGAAGAACAGCAAAAAATCCAAACAATAACAATACAGGCTTTCAAAACAAGATGATAGGAAATTAACAACAAATGTAATATTGCATATTGTTATCTTCAAAAGAATTGCTTAGATTACCAGATATATACATGCAAATTGATCTAATCATACCAGTTTGAATGGTGCTTTTCCAAGACTAATACAGTTAGTGGTACACTCATCTTATTTATTTTACGTATATATAAGCAAATTTTTATCTTTTTCCTTTTCCCTTCCTTTTCTCCTTTCCCCTATCCTCGTTATTTTTCCCAATTGAGCAGTTTCTTACACTTTCGCAACATCTATTGAACATTTGGGGTCTTATTTTTTTTTTATTTAAGAGAAAAAAGACATATAAGAAAGACAAAAAGCAAAAGAGACAAACAAACAACTAGAGTAAATGCACAACAGTAACATTACAGGTTGACAAAACAGGACCATAGAAACTTGACAATGGTTGCAATATTGCGTATCATTATCTTCAAAATGGTTGTTTACGTTACAGATATAGACATGTAAAATTGATCTAATCATATGAGTATTAATTGTCCTTTCTCAAAAACTAACACATTCAGCAGTATGTTTGTTTTAGTTATCTTACATATACATATATATAGATTTATATCTTTTCATTTTCCCTTCCCTCTTTCCCCCTTTTCCCTTTCCAATTACTTTTGCTCTTTGAGCTGTTTCTTACCCTTACATAGTATTTATCAGAGATTTTGGATCATATATACTTTCTCAGTTTCTTACACTAGGGAGACAATATGGTATTTACACGAGAGTTTGATTTATCTCACTTATGAGTATGGTCTCAAGTCGTGTCCATTTACTCATAAAAGTCTCAATGCAATCTTTCTTAATAGCTGAGTAGCAATCCATTGTATAAAAATACCACATCTTTTTTATCCAGTCTTTGATTGATGGGCACGTGGGTTGTTTCCAAAATCTGGCTATTACAAATTGGGTTGCTATAAACATGGGTGCAGAAATATCATTGTGGTATGATGTTTTCAATTCTTCTGGGAAAATGCCCAGAAGTGGGATAGCTGGGTTCAATGGGATCTCTAATCCTAGCTTCTTGAGGAATCTCCACACTGACTTCCACAGTGCTTGCACCAGTCTACACTCCCACCAACAGTGGAGAAGAGTTCCTTTTTCCCCACAGGCCCTCCAGCATTTGTTGTTGGTTCACTTTTTAATCTTGGCTATTCTTTCTGGAGTGAAATGGAATCTCAGTGTTGTTTTAATTTGCATATCCCAAATGACCATTGATGTTGAACATTTTTTCGTATATTTATTTGCCATTTGTATTTCTTTCTCTGAGAAGTGTGTATTCATCTCAGATGCCCATTTCTGGATTGGGTCTTTGAATTTTAGGGGCCTGATGTCTTTTAATTCTTTATATGTTTTAGATAGAAGTCCTTTGTCTGATGAACAATTGGCTAAGATATTTTCCCAGTTCGTGGGTTTTCATTTCACTCTGTTGGAGATTTCCTTTGACATGCAAAACCTTTTAGTAAGATGAGATCCCAGGTGTTGATTCTGGGAAGTGTTTCCCGTGCAATCTGATTTTTGTTCATGAACTCTCTGCCTACTCCTATGTCATCAACATTTTTACCTACTCTGTCTTCTAGTAAGTCTAGTGTCTCTGTTTTTATATTCAGATCTTTGATCCATTTTGACTTTATTTTAGTGCATGGTGATAGACATGGATCTAGTTTTAGTTTACAGCATATAGAAAACCAGTTTTTCCAGCACCATTTGTTAAAGAGGCTATCTTTCTTCCAATGTACATGTTTGGTCCCTTTGTCAAAGATGAGGTGGCTAAGTGTGCTTGTAGTTGTGGCTGTATCTTCTAATCTATTCCATTGATCTTCAGGTCTCTTTTGATTCCAGTACCATGCTGATTTTATCACAATAGCTGTAGTACAGTTTCAAGTCAGGGATTGTGATGCCTCCTGCCTTCCCTTTGTTGCCCACAATTGCCTTTGCTATTCTAGGTCTTTTCTGGTTCCAGGTGAATTTCAGGAATGCTTTCTCTAGTTCTGTGAGGTAGGCAAGTGATATTTTGATTGGGATTGCTTTGAATCTGTATAATAATTTCGGAAGAATGGCCATTTTCGCGATGTTTGTTCTTCCTATCCATGAACAGGGAATATCTTTCCATTTTCTGAAATCTTCTTTGATTTCCCTCTTTAGAGTAATGTAATTTTAACGGTATAGATCTTGCACTTTCTTTGTTAGATTGATTCCTAAGTATTTCATTTTGTTGGATGCTATCGTGAAGGGTGTGATTTCCCTTATTTCTCTCTCAGTGACTCTGTTGTTTGTGTACAGGAATGCTATTGATTTTTGAGTGTTGACTTTGTGTCCAGCAACCTTCCTGAATTTGGTTAATACTTCTAGAAATCTTCTAATGGATTTTTTGGGGTATTCTATGTAGAGTATCATATTGTCTGCAAATAATGATAATTTCACTTCTTCCTTTCCTATCCTTATTCCCTTTATTTCTTTCTCTTGTCTAATTGCTCTGGCTAATATTTCCAGAGCTATATTGAATCGGAGTGGTGATAATGGACATCCTTGTCTTGTTTCTGATTTTAGGTTGAAAGTTTTCACTTTTTCTCCATTCAGTAAGATGTTGGCTGTTGGCTTATGATATATGGCTTTTAACAGGTTGAGGTAGAGACCATGTATTCCAGTTTTCTGTAGGGTTTTGATCATAAATGGGTGTTGGATTTTGTTGAAAGCTTTTTCTGCATCTGTTGAGATAATCATGTGACTCTTGTCCTTGGCCCTGTTGATATGGTGTATTACATTTATTGATTTGCGTATGTTGAACCATCCCTGCATTCCTGGGATGAATCCCACTTGATCATGATGTATAATCTTGGTGCTAACTTTCTGCATTCTATTTGCCAGTATTTTATTGTGGATTTTTGCATCTGTGTTCATGAGGGAGATTGGCCTGTAATTTTCTTTTTTGGATGCATCTTTCTCTGGTTTTGGTATTAGGGTAATACTTGTTTCTAGGAATGAGTTAGGGACCCTTGCTTCCCTTTCAATTTCATTGAGAGTTTGAGGAGTGTTGGCGTTAAGTCTTCCCTAAATTTCTTGTAGAATTCAGCGGTGAATCCATCAGGGCCCAGGCTCTTCTTTGTTGGTAGTGTCCTAATTACATTTTCAATATCATTAGCTGAAATTGGGTTATTCAGCAGCTTTACATCTTCTTGATTCAGTTTGGTAATTCATAGGTTTCTAGGAATCTGTCCATTTCTTCTGTGTTATCAAATCTATGTGAGTAAAGGTTTTTGAAGTAGGTTTTGATGATCTTCTGTATTTCCACAGGGTCTGTAGTGATTTTAACGTTTTCATTTCTTATTGCATGAATCTGAGTTTTTTCTTTCCTCCTTTTGATAAGATTTGCTAGGGGTTTATCAATTTTATTTACTCTTTCAAAGAACCAACTCTTCGATTCATTAATTCTTTGTATTGTTTCCTTAGTTTCAATTGCATTAATTTCTGCTCTAATCTTAATAATTTCCTCCCTTCTTTGGGCTTTGGACTTGACTTGCTCTTCTTTTTTTAGAAGTTTGAGGTGCAGCATTAGGTTGTTCATGTGTGTTTTTTCCATTTTCCTGATGTGGGAGTTTAGTGCTATAAATTTCCCTCTCGGCACTGCTTTCATTGTGTCCCACAGGTTCTGGTAATTTGTGTTTGCATTTTCATTCAATTGTAGATATTTTTTAATTTCTTCTTTAACTTCTTCTGTGACCCATTGGTTATTTAGGAGAGTATCATTTAATTTCCATGCGTTTATGTGGTTATTGTAGGTTTTTTTGTCATTCATTTCCAATTTTACTGTGCTATGATCAGATAATATGGATGGAATTATTTCAGTTCCTTTGCATTTAGTTAAGCATGATTTGTGCACCAGTATATGATCTATTTTAGAGAATGACCCATGTGCAGCTGAGAAGAATGTGTATTCTGATGTTGATGGGTGGAATACTACATACAAATCTACTAGGTCCATTTGTTCACAAGCTTGATTCAGTTCTGCTATTTCTTTGCTGATTTTTTGTTTGGTTGATCTATCTCTCTGTGACAGTGGGTGTTAAGGTCCCCTGTTATAACTGTATTATTGTTTATTTGGTTTTTCATGTCTATTAAGAAGTGTCTTACATAGTTGGGTGCTCCTATATTCAGTGCATATATATTTATGATTGTAATCTCTTCTTCTTGAAGTTTTCCCCTAACAAGTATGTAGTGACCTTCTTTATCTCTTTTGATCATTCTCGGTTTGAAGTTTGCATTGTCTGCAAACATAATAGCTACCCCTGCTTTTTTCTGGGTTCCTGTTGCATGGAGTATTGTTTTCTAGCCTTTGATTTTTAGTCTGTGAATTTCCTTTTGAGTGAAATGTGTTTCTTGTACACAGCACATTGTTGGGTTTTGTTCCTTAACCCACTCTGCTATTCTGTTTCTTTTTATTGGTGAGTTGAGACCGTTTACATTGATTGATAAAACTGTTACATACTGACTCATCCCTGTCATGTTATCTTTCTGTTGGTGGTTTTCTACATTTTCTGTTTAATTATTTGCCCTGCTTAGTGGTTTCCTTTGGCTGTTGTTCTTAAGATTGTGGCTATCTTTGTCTCTTTCTAGAGTGTCTTTCAGTACTCTTTGTAGTGTTGGTTTGGTGGCCATAAATTTCTTCAGTTCTTCTTTGTCATGAAAGTATCTTATTTCTCCATCAATTTTAAGGATAGTTTTGCAGGGTACATCAATCTGGGTTGAAAGTTGTTTTCTTTCGGGGTTTGAAATACTGCACTCCAAGCTCTTCTTAACTAAAAGGTTTGTGTTGAGACATCTGCTGTGTTTCTGATAGGCTTTCCTTCACAGGAGATCTGTTTCTTTTCCCTGACAGCTTTTAGTATTTTGTTCTTGTGCTGTATTTCTGATACCTTTATTATTATTTGTCTGGGTGAGGATTTATTTTGGTTATGGTTAACTGGGGTTCTGTTTGCCTCAGTTACCTGTATTTCAGATTCTCTTCCCATGTTTGGAAAGTTTTCTGCTATTATTTCTGTGAATAGTCTTCGCAGGTCATTACTATTGACCCCTGCTTTTTCATTTATGCCTATGAATCTTATGTTACTTCTCTTGGCATCATCTTGCAGCTGTTGAATTGCTGTTTCTTGGTTCCTTACTATTTTTAGGAGATCTTTTCTTTTGTGGCCATGAACTCCCATGCTGTCTTCAAGATCTGAGATTCTATCTTCAGCTTCATTTAAGCGGTATTTCAAACTTTCCATGGAGTTTTTCATTTCCCTCATTTCCCTTTGCATCTGTTTCATGCATTCTGTTTGTGTCTTACATTGTTCATTCAAGGTTTCGATCATTTTCTTAAGTTCTTCTATGTTTTTATCTTGTTCTTCTTTAGATACACACAACATTTCTTTAATAATGATTCTCATTTCATTTTTTTAGCTGAGAGCATATTTCTGATTTGAATTTCTCTATGGCTTCATCAAGCTGTTTCTTTATTGCATTTTCTATCATTTCAGAAAGTCCATTTGTGTGACTCCCACTGTCTTCCATTTCAGTGTCTCTTGTGTTTGTTCTTAGTGGGCTGGGGGACAGAGACTGCCTCTTGGTCTTTCATTTTGCCATTTTCTTCTCGAACCTATGTGGCTCTGTGTCTTGCGAGGCTGACCAGGCGTTCCCCTGAGGGTCGTGCTGAGTGGTGGGTTGCGCTGAGTCGCTTGACATGGTAGAGCTGGATCCTGCATGCAGCAAGGGAGGGTGGCCTCCTGGGGCATGTGGGTGGAGCCTCTGCCTTAACTGGCCGGGGGCCAAGGCCTCCCAGTCCCAGGGAGGTAGGCATAGTGTACCCTGGAGTGTGATGCCACCTGAACCCTGGGTCTGTCTGCAAGTTCCCAGTATATATGTTTTTATAATTATCTTTTCCTTGTGAGTTGTTCCCTTAACCAACAGGTAGTGACCTTCTCTGTCTGTTCTGATTTTTTTTTTTTTGGCTCAGCATCTACTTTGTCAGAAAATAAGATAATTGCTCCTTTGTGTTTTTGGCTTTGTATTGCATGAAATATTCTTTTTCATCCTTTAATTTTTAGCCTATCAATTTTTTTGACTAAATTTGGTTTTTGTATGCAGAATACCAGTAAGTGTTGTTTCTTGACACCGTCTGTCAATAGGTGTCTTTTGACTGGGAAATTTATACCATTCACACTTGGAGTCATTACTAAAATGTGTTGTCTTATTCCTGTCATTGAATTATTTTTCTGCTGCTGATTCTTTTTTTTTCTCTCTTCTTCCCTCTGCTTAACTGGTCACCCTACTTGCTGCATAGTTTTTGGCATTGTTTATTTTATTTTCTCTGGTAGGATATCCTTGAGAATTTTTTCAGTGCTTGTTTTATGGTGGTCATGAAATTCTTAATGTGCTCTTATTCATGGAAGAATCTTATTTCTCCATAAATTTTGAAAAAAATCATTTTACAAGATATATTAGTCTAGGTTGCAATTTGTTTTCTTTTAGTGCTTGAATCCTTTTAGTCCCTTGAATCTCTTCACTCCAAGATCTTGGGGCTGTGGGGTTTGTGTTGAGAAATCTATTGGATTTATTTTTATTAGTGATTTGCTTCCTCTCTCTAACAGCTTTTAATATTCTTTGTGTTTGAATTCCTGGATTTTGACTACAGTGTATCATTCAGAATTTCTTTTCTAATCATGGCTAGTCTAATCAAATATCTATATGTGTTATTACTTCATTATATTTGTGCTGTCTTTTGATTTTTTAGTAATTTCAACTAATCTTAGATATGTCATCTTTGTATCATCTAGCAGCTGTTTGATCAAGTTTTCATGCTCTCTTGTGATTTTGATGGTACCTCTGAGTATATGTTTATGGTCACTGATCTCTGCCCTGTTTTGCAGTTCTGATACTCTAGGTTCACATTGTCACTTCTGCTACACATTCTTTTAGTAGAAAGGTTTTTATCTCCTGGATTTACATTTGGTCACTGTTATGGTTTGTGTCTGGATGTCCCTCCAAAACCCCTTGCAGTCACGGAGGCACTTTTTGGAGTTGGGTTTCTAAAGTTTGTGTTTGATTCATGGTCCACTGTTGGAATTATGGATGTGAGTGCTACACACACCCTGGGGCAAGTATTCTATATACATTATAAGGGGCAGAAAGAACTGGCATGCACTCCTCAATTTTTGCTCTTGTTGCTTTTGTTGTTTCCTACCACCATGAATTGTTGCCCCTCTACCATGCCACTCTGCCTTGGAGCTAGCCAGCTATGGACTGAAATGTCCCAAATGGTGAGCTAAATAAAACTTTCCTTCCTTAATTTTGGGCATCAGGTATTTTATTTCAGCAAGTAGAGAAAAGTACCAAGACAATCACTTTTTAAGGACTCTAATTCTTTATGAAATGGGACATTAATATTTTGTACCATTTTATTTTTCTGCATTTATTAGTGTCTTCTATAGATTCACTGATTTTTTGCTTATTAAGTCCATTATGTTTGCTTTATCGTCTTTGAGAACACTGAACAATTTATTAGTTTTTTATCTCTTCTTTTATCATTTTGAGTTATTCAGTTGTGTGGTTTTTTATCCCCTCCTCCCACACACACTTAATGCCCCATGTATTAATTTTGGAAGGATTGGAAAATTTGAAGGCATTTTTTTTTTGTCTTTTCATATATTTTTTGTTTTTTGTGTACGGAGGTTTGCAGGCTGATTATAGTGGGACTAATTTATTCCTAATAAGGAGATCTATTTAATTAGCATTCGCTTTTCAGTAATGTACTCTGGGCATGGCTAACTATAGGCCTTTACCTCTGTCCCAGTATCCAAAAACCTCTGCTAATTTGTGAGGGGATAATGCCGTTTAAAGGACTCACCACTCAGTTCTCCATAAAAGGACTGCAGTATTGTTAATGACTCAAATGCAGTACTGATACTGGCACACAGAAAAAATCAATGAACAGCTACAATTATGTCCAGCATGCCAATAAAAACAAAAATAGCTACACAATACTGTCAATGATAAACTGATATAGACATACCATAAGATGCAATAATGTACCTCCTTAACCATAGAAAAAAGGTATGTATTTATGGTATGAACACCAAGACAACCCAAATGTTGATATACAATAAAAATCTACTAAATACAGCAATTATATTTCCACTATCAATTGTGAAGAATGTAACAGTAATACATTGAGTTACTTACCTAAAGACTTATGAAGCTTTCTAGTTGAACTATTAAAAATAGAGAGATTCCTCAATGGGAGAATACAAAAAGTAAAATTTGAAAATTAAGCAATAGAAGTTGAGAAGAGAAAAATGATACAAAGGATACTATTAAGAAGTAAAATGTAATTAATAGAATTAGAAAAAAGTAAGAGAATGGAACAAAAGAACAAAGATTAAAAACAGTGAAAAAAGAGAAAAAAGAAAACATTAGTAGCAAAAGAAAAAAAAAACTCAAAAAAAAAAAGATATCTGTCCAAAAAGTTTTTTCTTTGTGCTTTGAATTCTTTTGTGTTTCTTTCCAGGATCACCAATCTTGGAATCCCACAGAAATGAAGGAACAACACTGAGTCCTTGCTAAGACAGTTTGTTTCCACACTCAGGTTTGTGTGTGTGATGGTGAATTACACCCTACTTTTTATGATGGGTCTAGTTAGTCAGTGATGTCTGTCCTCAGGCTGTAATCCCTTTAGCAACTCCCATACTTTGTGTCCTTCTCTGCACTTCAATCACAGTTTTCTCCACCCAGCTTTATGGCCGGTGGGTTTGTGTGGTCTTCCTCCCATCAGAAGACCCTCGGTCCATCCACTTCCATCTGTGGGAATCATCCAAGCCAAGCCATGTTCTTGCTCACGTTGCTAGATGAGGAAAGCAAGCAGACCTAGTCATCTCTGAAAGCCATACACACCAGGCCTGGCTTCTTACTGCAGAGTGCAGGACCTTTGTATCCTTCCCAACCTGAGTTTAAACTTCTCAGGGGGTTTATTTTTAGCCTGCACTCTCTTGATGGGCAAAATCCACATATCATGAACAAATGTTTTTCAATGTCATTATTTATAATATTGGAAAAATTAAGCAATGAGTCAAATAAGTTATGGCAAGTTTAACAAACAATGTACCCATTAAAATATTTGTTTCAAAACTTATCATTTATGTGCCTCACACTATGCTAATTCTTTCACTTTCATCACCTCAATCTTTATAACAATCCTTTGAAGTTTTATTACTCCAATTTTACAATGAAGAAAAACATGATCTGTTCAGGGTCGTATAGCTTGCATCTTGCTTCATTTTGCATTTCCCTCTCTACACCATCAAAAGTCTGATTTTATCCTTCAGTTCAAAGTATTTAAATGCCTCTCCAGCAGGGTTAAGCATAGTTCTCCAAAGGGCTGGAGAGTAAATATTTTTGGTTTTATGACTTGTGTTGTGTCAGTCAGAACTGATCAAAGCAATGCTAAAGTACACATAGCTACTACATGAATGAATGAGTACACTGAGTCCTTGCTAAAAAAACTATTCACAAGAGAAAGCAGCTGGATAAATTTGACCTCAAGTTTGCTGTTTGTCAGCCCCTAGCCTGTCAGATAAAGCCCAAGTTCTTAAGCACACCAACCTCTACATATCATTTCTTAGTCTAACCTTCTGAGAACACGTCCTGTATGACTTTTCTTTGCATAATTCTTGCTAGCTTTGCTCTAAAGATGTGTTCCCCATATTTCACTACTCCTTCTATATACCTATTGACATGCTTCTTAATTTCAGTGCTAATTTTATTCCCTCTTTCCTACTTGAAGGCTTCCTTAAAGACTCTTATAATCTTTACTTTTCATTCTCCATGCCAAATAGGATATGGTCTCCAAGGTTGTTTCCAAGACTGAACTGAATATTTACATACTTTGCTATGTGGTACATTTTCTAGATAGAAAAATGTGGTATGTGATACATGTTTATTTACCACCTATCTCATAGCCTACAAAGAGAGATCTTTTGATATTTTATTTACAAATACAGCCCATATTATTATACTTTATTTGTTCCATTTTGATACATCCTAACTTAGTATATTACTTGTATTTAAACTAGTGTCCTTTTTTCTTATTATATGCAATTATAAACAAATGAGTTTATTATGAATTATTTTAATATTATTCCAAATTATATTTTTTGTTTTTAAGTTACTAATGTAGGAAAATTTATCAATGTTTCTCTGCCCACATAAGAAAGAGTCATTATGCAATATTTAATTATAAGAAAGGTATTGAACCTTGCAGTTTAAAACTAAAAATATACTTCTTATGTTTTCACAGACCATGCTTAGGGAGCACTATAGAAAGTCTAATAATCACTTTCTACAAGAATTCAATGGTTTTAACTAACATAGGTGTTACAGTTTGTGTCTGAATGGCCCCCAAATCCTCATATGATCATGGGATTTCAGAGGTGGCTGAATCTAGAGTTTGTGATGAGTTCATTGTCTAGTGGTGGGACTGGGGTATGAGTGCCACATATGTCCTAGGGCGGGTAGCCTGCATGCAATATAAGAGAGGAAAAGACACTTGCTCCTCCTTTTTGCTCTTGTTACTTTTGCTATTATATGACTCAGTGGCACAGTTCCTGCCTGGCAAACACAAGGTCCTGAGTTTGATTCCCAGTACCCACAACAACAGCAACAAAAATCCAATATAGCAAAACATATTACAAATGATCAAATCAATATTCAGGTTCTTCCATCATAGTTACTTTTTAAATGTTCTCAGGTAAGTAAATTATTGTATTTTTATTTTTTCTTCTTCTTTCATTTTTTACTTTATCCCTATACTTATGACAAATTCATTTTTAAATATTCTGGTAGAATTGAAATCTCTTCCCCACTTATTGAGACAAAATTTTTGTTTGTTTTCCTTTATAAATGTCTATTAAATTTTCCCTATCTTTTCCTTCGCTTTATACTGACTAGCTGGTTTCTATGTTTCACAGATAGATTCTTGAGATTTCTCACCACTGTTAACCTAGGAATTGTCTTTACCTCTTTCCTCTATGGTATAACCTGTGCTCTAGATACCATGCTTTCATTTTTTATTGTTTTTTACTTAGTAGGGCTGAACCTTTAGAAGAGGCAGAATCTTTCATTTTTGAAATGTTCCAGGTTTTACTTTCATGCTGGTATCCTTCAGTCTTCCTTACCTTTCAAATTTCTCTAAAGTGATACCAATTTCCACTCATTCTTTCCAAATTTGAAAGTACTGCATCTTTTGTCTACTGTTGTTTCCTTCCTTATTCCTTCTATACTAAATATGTATTATTTCTTTACTGTCATTTTTGTGGGCTCATAAGGGAGCAAGTAGCAATACAGTAATATGTCACATTAGCTAGAGAACTGTCATATTTTTAGTTACCAGAATTCTAGAATCACTAATTCAATATCTGTATGAAGAAGGGCAGAGGTAGCTCAGAAAAAATGTCCTTCAAGTGACCCATTGACATGTTAAACTGCTAATGCCAGCTAAGAATTATGCATTCCTCACTGCCAGGGATATTCCTGGTTTTCTAGTCTTTCATTTTTAGTTTCACTAAACAAAATGGATACTAGATGGCGCTATAAAATCATATACTGTATATTCAGAAAATTCAATTCAGTTGAAAATTTTCAAGGCATCATAAAATCTTTTCCAAAAAACAAGGATAGCAATTATTTAGAAAGTACTAAAGAAATATTTCAGTGTAGTGTGTGAACTGGCTGAGATGAAGTTTTTATTATAATGGTACAGGATCTTTCTCTATGAGGGATGTTTTCACAGGAATTTCTTTTTTTCTTTGCTTTTTCTTTCCTTCTTTTTTTTTTTTTTTTTTTTTTTTTTTTTTTTTTTTTTTTTTTTTTTTTTTTTTTTTTTTTTTTTTTTTTTTGTGGCACTGGGGATCGAACTCACAACTTCGCATCTGCCAAACTCCCAGTGCTAGTTTTTTGAGACAGGGTCGCACTATGTAGCTCAGGCTGGCCTTGAGCTTGCGTTGTAGCCCTAGCCGGCCTCAAACTCACAAGGCTCCTTCTACCTCAGCCTCCCGAGTGCTGGGATTAAAGGCGTGCGCCACCATGCCCGGCTATTTCACAGAAATTTCTAAGCATCTATTATATTATTTTTCATAAATCTCTTTTTCCCATTTGTCCACTAGTGCATAATTTGATTGCAAATTTGCTTTTTAATTCAGCTATCTGTCTGTCTCATTATCATATCTGTGCTCCATGTTCTAATATTTTGGGTGTTGGTGAATTAGCCATCTGTACTGTTCTTGGTGGTTGACCTCAATTTATTGTTTTTTGCTCAGTTTGCCAGATTTTAAAATTTACCTTGGTAGTTCAAAGGATGCCATTTCATGTTTTACATGAAATGAGGGCAGTGTAGAGAGAGAGCAGGGGCTTTTGAAATTTCAAAGGAAGACGTCAGATGTTTTTAATGCTTATACCTTGATAAAATATAAGTACAAACCTGAGAGACAACAGTGGTCATAAATTTAGATACTTTTGTAAAAAAGAGCTTAATAGACATCTTGGCTCAAATAAAAGTTCAATTGAGCATTGCTTAATTGAAGGATACTTAAAACTATATTTAATTATTTTATTATTTCTAACATTGCTTTAATTTGCCATTTCCTACCTTGCCTGACCATAAAAAAATCATGTAGGCCACTCATGAAAAAATACTTCCA
Organism: Dasyprocta punctata; assembly: GCA_004363535.1. Classification (NCBI taxonomy): domain Eukaryota; kingdom Metazoa; phylum Chordata; class Mammalia; order Rodentia; family Dasyproctidae; genus Dasyprocta; species Dasyprocta punctata. The sequence goes on along the minus strand of RJWM01013074.1, from coordinate 22,403 downwards.
AATCCCTTTCGTGATCAGTAATTGAGAAGAGGAAAGACCTGAAAATCTGGTCATTTAGAAATACCCTATTAAATCAGCCTATTTGGGGAATACTTATTTTACTTTATAGATCATGTTGCTATAAGGCAATGTTGGAGAATAATCAGAATATTTAGTCATACCCAGAAAACATGCATTTATAGTAGAAATGCTAAATTTATAGCAGAAATGTTTTTGTAGAAAATGTATCATTGCTTTATCGTATCACTGCACTAGACTATTATAGGAAAAGTTGTGAATGACTTAGAAATGGACAAAAAATGTAAGACACTGAGTATGTGTGAATTTCTGAAGGTCTTTTTATTCTTTCCTTAGAGAGTTAGTTCTATCATATAACTTGAACTACTTTGATTTTACTTTTTTCCTTTAAAAAACATTTCAAGGGTAAAAAGACTCATTTCTTCAAACCTCCAAGCTGTGACATTTTCCAGTAAAAGTTAAAAAAAAAAAAGAATGCAATGAAGGCTTAAGTCTTATCAGTATCTCTGTGTTCTCCTTTCTTAATCTCTCCTTGACAATTTGTCCTTACCTGATTATCTAATCACTTGTACTGTGATTGTGAGTCTCCTACAAGCCCAGCATGGCTAAACTATCATTATGAATTATCTTGGAAGCAGCTATAAGAAACCACACACACACACACACACACACACACACACACACACCACCCTCATCCATGTCAAGTTGGTAAAAATTTTTGTTTACTTCTGTTTTCTATTTACTTAATTACCCCATAAATTGTGTAATCTCTAGTTTCCATGATACCCTAAATGTGACATTGGTGCCTGAATTAGACCAGTGAAATACAAATGTTTAGAAAATGTTTATCTTTAAAATGAATGGTTTTTCTCTTGTTTTTAATTATATCATATGCAGCCAATTTCTTCATTTTTTGTTTTACAATATTAAGATAACCTCTAATACAAATGCTTGTTAATTTTTTGACCTAGGATTTGAATGTTATATATTTTAGTGTCTATCAGGGACTTTTCCCTTTAAAGGAAATGTGCTCCCCCTACAGGAGATTCAATTCTTTGCTGTTATGAGTTAGAGACATGTTTGTGAGCTGACAGGAATGATAGGTGCATGGTATTCAAGAGCAGGATACAGGGACACTGCTAAGAGCATGTACTATGGAATTTGCTGCCAGAATTTGAACTCTGGCTCCGATCCATCCTGGTAGTAACTCCTCGATTACGTTGCTTTATTCAAGATTCTGTGTTCTGACATTTAAAACACATAGTACAAGATTTGAAGCACTGTAAACACATAACAAAGATTAATTTGAAGAGCAAAAGCATAGTGAATTCATACTAAAAAATGTGAAGCACCTGTACATATTCATGCTCTTTGTTATTATGCACCATCAATATGGAGGTAATGCAGGTGGTTAGCTGAATTATTGTCATCTTCCATTCACTCCAGTGTTACAGTTACTCTTCCTTAGTTATTTAAAAAAATATCTTGGACTCCTTCATACTATGATGGAACATTCAACACTTTTCTCATGAAAATTTTTGAGAGTCTTTTATTCCATGTGTGCCCTCCCCCAACCCTGAGTTGTTGGCTGTACTCATATTCTGATCCTTTCTTCCTCTTCTCTGCCCCAATCAAACCAAGTTCAAATGGTCCAGCCCCATCTGCTTCATTTCCTCAGAGCACTACTCACATGAGGCACTTGTATGCACAGATGTAAAGTGGGTAATCGAAATATAGGATATTTACATTTAAAAAAGCTTACAGAGTAAAAGAAACATTGCCAAAAATGATGGGATAAGTGTGTTCAAAGTGACTGGAAGCATTCTGAAGGCAGTTAATGGCAAAATATCTTTTACTCTAATAAATTTTACAAATTAAATTAAAGTTTTGATCACCTAGTGTTGGTCAAACATTAATGACAATTTCTGTCAAATGAAAATGTTACCATATGTCCTCATCCATCTAATTTATGAGTCCTGACACTGTGCAATATTTTGCATTTCCCAAAGTCACAATGAAAAGTAAACATTTTGATCAATTAATTCAGGACATTGAGGGAACCACAACAGTGCAACTAAAGACACTCACCAAGAGGACTCCAGAACTGCTTCTGAAAGAAGCCCTGATCCAGATTTTAATATGGGAAAAATGTAAATTTGGTATGTGTATGCAGAGCAACCATACTCCACATGTTGGCCAAGACGAACATGATGTGCTGATGCACATTTGTGGGTGAGTGAATGAAATCTTAGGGCCCCCCAAGTGCAAGAACTGAGGAAAGCTCTGTTAGTGTGTGTAAGCTGTTTTTCTAAAAGTAAAATATTTTAACCACCGTTGGGTAAGTCGCCATCCTGACTTACCTCTGTCACATTTCTCATAAAAGGAGCATTTAAATGGTCAAAAACCATTTAGGGAAGATAACTGGGATTCTTTCATTTTGATTTGAGTGGAATAATAAAACATGGTTCACGGACACTTCCATGTGTAGTTAAACTTTTGGCAGCCATCTCTAAATAACTTCCAGGAATGCTGTGGTCCACTGTACTGACTCATTGAGGTCAAGATGGAGGCCCTGGGTGGCAAACTGTAATAAATGTGTCCTTGTCCAGCCAGAAGAAGGAGAGTAATGAAGAGCAACAAGTGAGAAATGTTCAGTCCAAGAAACTGCTTAACTGGAAATTCTTCAACATCTCTTAGCTTATACACAATAGAAAATGACATTTCCTATAATCTGCAAATATTCTTAACAATCCATGTGCCTTACCTACAACAAGCTGAAACAAACTCCCTAAACCAACAAGGTTTAAAAACCTACTCAAACAATTGTGTGAATGAAGGGCTGACTTTCCTTTCTCTTCTATCTATAAAATAGTGACACACGAAAGTTAACCAAAGTGTCCAGACATAATATAAAGAACTGAATATTACAGTTATGTCAGAAAACTAAAATACTCTGGAGTTTCTCTGTGTGTGTGTGTGTGTGTGTGTTTAATTTTGCATTATTGCTTTTAAAATTTAAAGTTTTGTGAAAACTTTTTTCTCATTTTAAATAATATTTGTTTTTATTCCAAATTTTGTACTAATAATTTTATGTTTATTTTCTTGAGAAATACTGTGTCTTAAATTAAATAAATTTAAACTCTTTGAAACCCAGATCTTCTCAAGCTTGGGTATCTCAACAGTTTCCTGCAGACACTGTTGTTTATTCAGGGCATTGCCTGCCTCTCAAACTATGCCAGCCCTTTGCTGTCTTCCACGAGTAGCTGAAGTCAAAGTTAAGGCCTGAACTTCTATGGCTTCCCTGTCCTTGCTTCTCCTATCTATCTATCTTAAATTTTATCCATGTTGAGTCACCTTGAACTTTCAGATGTGGGTTACATGCATTTGAATTAGATTACACAATCTGGAATGTGAAGAGTAAAGTTCCTTGGAATGAAACTTATCAATGAGAGATGGAATAAAAAAGGAACCAAACAGATAACTTCCTCCTTTTTCTTTCCATATATGGTCTGGGTTTTTCTCACAATCTCCTAGAAAGTCCTGGTTGCTGAGAAACACACTGCTGAGAGAGATGATGTGTGTCTTTGCAGTTTGTGAAAAAAACTGACGGACAGAGTTACACAGCACACCATCAGATCTCTCTTTGCTTGGCTTCTTTTTTTCTACATCTTCATCTGCTGTGGTTTGCATCTCCTTATTCAAGAATCAGCATTTCATTTTTGCCTCAGAATCTTGCCTATGGCAATTTGGTTGAGACATGAGGAAAAATAAATCACGGCAATGCAAGTGGTTATAAAAAGAAAAGGGAAAAAAGACAAAAATAAAGCAAAACAGTTTTGAAGAACTTAGTGATCAATTTGATGCTGGAGAAGGATGGGAAAAAATGAATCAAAAAGGGTTGTCAGGTATTAACTGTACACTTGGGTTTTAGAATAAATAATATATTTTGGCTTTAGGACTGTCAATTTTTTTTGTGTCCTGGAAGAAGGACATCGACCATGAAGCTGGTTAATATTTAGGGAAAGCAAATTCTAATATAATTAAAGGTAATGAACTACTGTAACAAATGACACCGATTACTGAAGGAGGAAAGGCTTAGAAAGCAACTATTTTATTTAATAGATAGGAGGTGACAGGTGATATTCCAAGAGCTGATGCCATGAAGTGGTATAGAAAGAACTCTGACACCATAGTGATATAGGGGAATGAAACTGCCAATCTGCTATATGTCTGGTATGAGTTCAAGTTCTCTAAAATCGAAGAATGAATTTTAGGAACAACGGAGGTTAAGAGCATGCTGTAGTCAGGGGTTACAGGGAGAACAATGACATACAAGACACAGAGTTTGTAATACTGTTTTATAATAGCCACCCAGAGTTGAACACAAGAAAGTGCAGGAAAATCTGTCCACAACACTAAGACCCAGGATATTTAGCCGAGGGCCTGGATCCCACAGCAATGTCATGCATGAGTCCCACTAGAGACCCAAAACACATGACAATGCCTCCCACAATTCCAACTGGGAACCTAAGAGCCCACAATAAGGACTCACACCAGGCTATTCACGGTTCTGTGCCGGGACGGCCAAAGGTCAGCGGTGGAACTAGAAAGTCTATGCCAGCGGGGTGAAGGAGCTGTGCAGTGGGTTGAGGGTTCTACATGGGAGCCGAGAAGTCACACACAAAATAAGAAGCGGGGCTGTCCTGAAAAGCACCACAGCCATCCTCAGCAGCAGCGAGGTTCCGCACTCCTCCTCCAACGAGAACAGTTGAGCACAGGTCAGGAAGCCCAGCATGACAAATTTCTCCAGCACACAGCTTCCCCTCTGGAGCCAGGAAGCGATGCACAATGTGAGGAGCAGGGTTCCCGCAACATGAACCACAGCCACTCTCATTGATGAGGTCCTGAGCTCCTCCGATGATAATGGCTGAATCCATATTGAGGAAGCCAGCATGACACACACCTCCAGGAGAACCCTGCCAAACAGGTGCTTAAGCCTCTGAGCCAAACTCTCAGCCCTAGTTTTTTGAAGCAGGGTCGCACTATGTAGCTCAGGCTGGCCTTGCGCTCACATTATAACCCAAACTGGCCTTGAACTCACAATGCTCCTCCTACCTCAGCCTCCTGAGTGCTGAGATTAAAGGCGTGCATTTTATTTTATTTTTAATTGGCATACAACGACTGTAGAAATTTATAGGATACAATGTGATGTTTTGATATGTTTTACATTAAGAAAGGATCAAATTAGAATAACTAGCTTATCTTAACACCTCCAACATTTATTGTTTCTTCTTGGTGAAACTCAGTAACTTTTTTTTTAAGTTTTATTTACTTATTTATTTATTTTTTGTGACCCCAGGTATCAAACTCATAACCTCTCACCTGCCAAACAGGCACTTAAGCCTCTGAGCCAAACTCTTGACCCTAGAGAGTGAGACAGAGAGACAAAAACAGAGACAGAGACAGAGAGAGAGAGAGAGCGAGGAGGCAAATAGAAAGTAAAGAGAGGTTCAAATAATTTCCCAATCATCTATCTATTCCATTATTTAAAAAATATTTCAATCAAACAACATATTCTTGAAGGAGCTAATTAAAATCCTATGGTTAATGTGTTCCAAAAGCAAAGCCCCCAGGGACCTCATCACTTTGCGCCAGGTTCCACCTCTTAAAGGTTTCACAAGTTCCAAAGGTTATGACACTTAAGGACTGGGTTTCTCACACGTGAACCCGTGGGAGAAGACAAATCATTTCCAAACCATAGCACTGTTGTACTGAATTTCTTGAGAGTTGGCTGTGAACTATGCCTGCATATCTTCCTTAGTTCTTCTTTTGCTTTAGCCCTTGGCCTTTCATTGAAATAGTTCTCTCAAGATTAGCATGTGATTCAACCAGTTGTTTTGTTTTTTATCATTTTGTCTTCCAAATTTTTTGATGAACTCTTTTCATGTTAAGTTTTTCTTCTTGAAATGCTTTTCTTTCTGAGCTTCTATTATACTGACCCATATTGATGCTCCCTTTAACTCTGATTCTTTTCACTTCCACTGTTGGTGTATTTTTCTCTTCTCATTCTCTGAAATTTGGTGTCCTTCAATGTTTTGAATATAGTCCTTCTTTATACTTTCAGTTGGTTATTTTATTTTTGGAAGCTAAATAATTATTCCAAAGATGGTACTTTTTTGTTTTTTTATTTTAAAACAAGATGATAGGAAATCAACAATGGCTACCATAATGTCTCATTTTCTTCAAAATAGCTGTTGACACTATTACATATAATAAAATCAAGCAAAAGTAACAATAAACAGAGTTTCAAAATTAGTAGGAGAGAGCCTGGGAATATAACTCAGTGGCACAGCGCCTGCTTGGCAAGCACAAGGTCCTGAGTTTGATGTCCAGTACAAAACAAAAAAAAAAATCAAACTCTAGTAGGGAAGTACCAACAATTAATACATCATGTGTAGTTATATTCATAGTAGTTTTTCAGAGAAGAAGACATAAGCATGAAATACTGTCAAAAAATGTATTAGCACAAGACTCTTTTTTCAGAGAACTAAGAGAAACTAGCTGTATAACTATCTTAACGATCTTGTGTATAAATTTTTTTCTCTTTTCCTTTCTCCCTTTCCCCTTTCATTATCTTTTATCTTTTTTTCCTTTTGAACAGTTTCTTCCTTATTCACAATATCTATTGTACATTTTGGATCTTATTTACTCTTTCAGTTTCTCACACTAGTGAGACAATGCAGTGTTTACAGATATGAGCCTGTTTTATTTCACTTATGAGTATGATCTCGAGTTGCAACCATTTAGCTATAAAAGTCTCAAGTTTACTTTTCTTTGCACCTGCATAATATTCTATTATATAAAAAGTCATATCTTTTTTACTCATTCTGTGGCTGATAGGCATTTGGGATGTTTCCAAGATTTAGCTATTAAAAATTGTGTGACTATAAACATGGTGCACAAATATTGCTGTGGTATGATGTTTTTAACTCTTCTTAGAGGATACACAGAAGGGGAACACTTGGGTTGAATGGGACCTCTAGTTCTAATTTTTTGATAAATCTTCCATTGATTTCCACAGTGGTGGCACAAGTCTACACTCCCACCAACAGTGGAAAAGGGTTCCTTTTTTCCCAAATCCTCTACACAGTTTGTTATTGGTTGATTTCTTGGTGATAACCATTCATTCTGGAATGACATGGAATCTTAGTGTTGTTCTCATCTGGATCTCTTGAATGACAAGTGATGTTGAACTTTTGTTATGTATTTATTTGCTATTTGTATTTCTTCATCTGAGAAGTGTGTATTCATCTCAGGTGCCCATTTTTGGATTGGGTCTTTGGATTTTGTGGGGGGGTCTGATTTTTTTCAATTCTTTGTATGTTCTATATAGAAATCCTTTGTCTGAGGGACAACTGTCTATAATTTTTTCCACTGTATGGGTTATCTTTTCACTCTGTTGGTAATTTCTTTTATGGTGCAGAAGTTTTTTAATAAGGTGGAATCCCATCTGTTGGTTTTTGTAGTATTTCCTGTGTGGTCTGAGTTTTGTTCATGAAGTATCTGCCTACACCCATGTCTTCCAGATTTCTACCTATTTTCTTTTCCATTATATTAGTGTTTCTGTTTTAATATTTAGATCTTTGAACCATTTTGACTTAAGTTTAGTATATGGTGATAGAAATGGGTCTACTTTTAGTCTTCAGTATGTGGAAAACCAGTTTTTCCAGTACCATTTATTAAAGAGACTGTCTTTCTTTCAGTGAACATATTTGGCTCCTTTGTCAAAGATAAAATGGTTTAGTGTGTTTGCAGTTGTGTCTGCATCTTCAATTCCATTCCACTGATCCACAGGTCTGTTTTTTGCCAATACCATGTTGATTTTATCACAGTAGCTTTGTAATATAATTTCAGATCAGGGATTGTGTTGCCCCTGACTTGCTTTTGTTGCCCAGAATTATTATTATTATTATTATTTTGCTATTCTAGGTCCCTTCTGATACCAAATTAATTTTAGGATTGTTTTCTCTAGTTCTGTGAAGTATGCTAATGGTATTTTGATTGGGATTGCATTAAACCTTTATAACAGTTTTGGGAGTAGGGTCATTTTGACAATGTTGGTTCTTTCTATCCATGAGCAAGGGATACCTTTCCATTTTTTTGATATCTTCTTCAGTCTTCTTTTTCAGAGTACTGTAGTTTTCAGGTATAGATCTTTTATTTCTTTTGTTAGATTATTCCTAAGTATTTCACTTTTTTAGAAGCTATTGTAAAGGTTGTAGTTTCCCTAATTTCTCTCTCTGTGAGTTTGTTGCTTGTGTACAGGAATGTAATTGATTTTTGAATGTTGACTTTGTATCCAGCTATGCTACTGAATTTAGTTATTAAATCTACAATCTTTTGGTGGAGTTTTTGGGGTCTTCCATGTAAAGTATCATGTCATCTGCAAATAATGATAATTTAACTTTTTTCTTTCCTATCCTTGTTCCTTTTATTAGTTTCTCTTGTCCAATTGCTCTGACTAATATTTCCAGAACTACATTGAAGAGACGAAATGTGAGTGAACATCCTTGTCTTGTTCCAGATTTTAGAATGAACATTTTAGGTTTTTGACCCTTTAGTATGATGTTAACTGTTGATCTGTCATAGATGGCTTTTATCAGATTGAGATAAAGACTTTCTATTTCCATTTTCTGTAGAGTTTTTATCATGAATAGGTGTTGTAGTCAGGGGTTGCAGGGCAAACTATTACATACAGGACACTGAATATATAATACAATTTATGATGGTCATCCAGAGTTAAATACAAGAAAGTGCAGGAAATCTGTCCACAACACTAAAGACCCAGAATATTCAGCCAAGGACCTGGATCCCACAGCAATGTCCTGCACGTGTCCAGCTGAAAATATAGAGCCCATGACAGTGCCTCCCACAAGTCCAACTGTAGGTCTAGAGCCCATAACAAGGATTCATGCCAGTCTATTTTATGGATCTGTGCTGGGAAGACCCAAAGGTCAGCAGTGGAAGCTAGAAGTCTATGCTAGTGGGGTGAAGGAGCTGTGTCAGTAGGTTGAGGGTTCTATACTGGAGCCAAGAAGTGACACTTGAAATAAGGGCCAGAGCTCCCCTGAAAAGTACCACAGCCATCCTCAGTGACAATGAGGTCCCAAGCTCCTCCGACAATGAGAACAGTCGAGTACAGGTCAGGAAGCCCAGCATAACAAATTTGCCCTGGAGATTGAATGACACACATCTTCCCCTCTGGAGCCAGGAAGCAATGCTCAATGTAAGGAGCAGAGCTGCCCGCAAAGTGAACCTCAGTCATTCTCAGTCACAAGGTCCTGAGCTCTTCTGACGATAACGGCCGAATCCATATAGGGGAAGCCAGCATGACAAGCTCCTGCAGGAGAACCAACAGCTAGAAATAGCAGCACTTAGGAGAACCCGCAGTGCCTCGTTCTTTTCCTCCATGTCTCTATTTATGCTGGAACTTTCCTCAGGTGGGACATCTACACTCAGTACCATACTGATTTGATTCAGCTGGTGTTAAGTTGACTACCAGTTTTTAATCCGTAACAATGAGTGAACTTTATCAAATGCTGTTTCATCCCTATTGAAATGATCATGTGATTTTGTCTATGGTTCATTAATATAGTGCATTACTTTTATTCATTTGTATATGTTGAACCATCCCTGCATACTTGGGATGAACCCTACTTAGTTATGGTGAATAATGCTCTGTTTATTTGCTATGTTCTATTTTACAGTATTTTATTGAGAATTTTGTGTCTATGTTCATTAGGAAGATTGGCCTGCAGTTTTCTTTATTGGTTGGGTTCTTCCCTGGTTTTGGAATTAGGGTAATACTTGCCTCCAGAAGTGATTTTGGAAGTATTGCTTCCCTTTCAGTTTCCTTAAAGAGTTCCATCATTAGTGGCATTAGGTCTTCTCTAAATTTCTTGTGGAATTCGACAGTGAATTCACCAGGGCCTGTGCTTTTCATTGTTGGAAAATTTTTAATTACATTTTCAACTTCATTGTCTGATATTTGGTTAGTTAGAATTTTTATATCTTGAGCTGGTTTTGGCAATTTGATTGTGACTAGGAATCTGTCCATCCATTTCTTCTGTGTTTTTCATCTTATTAGAATATAGGTTTTTGTAGTAGATACTGATGATCTTTTGAAATTTTGTAGGATCTGTTGTGATTTTTTTCATTCCTAATTGCTTGAATTTGCTTTTTTTTTCTTTCCTCTTTCTGATTAGGTTGGCTATTGGTTTATCAATTTTATTAATTCTTTCAAAGGACCAACTCTGCAATTCATTGATTCCTTGTATTGTGTTCTTAGACTCAGTTGCATTAATTTCTGCTCATATCTTTATACTTTCCCCCCTTGTATGAGCTTTGGGTTTGATTTGTTCTTTTTCCAGCAGTTTGAGGTTCAAAGTTAGGTCGTATATTGAGATTTTTCTGTTTTCCTGATGTGAGAGTTTATCGCTATAAATTTGCCTCTTTGTACTGCTTTCATTGTATCCCATATATTTCAGTATGTTGTGCAGGCATTATCATTTAATTGTATATATTGTTTAATTTCATCCTGAATTTCCTCTGTGACCCATTGATTGTTCAGAAGTGTTTTTTAAATTCCATATATCTATGTAATTTTTGTGATTTCATTTTGTGATTTCAAATTTCATTTCATTATAGTCAGATAGTATGCATGGAATGATTTCAGTCTTTCTACATTTACCCAAGCATGTTCGGTGAGCTAATAGATAGTCTGTTTTTGAGAATATCCTATGTGCAGCTATGTAGAATGTGTATTCTCATATTTTGAGGTGGGACACTCTATAGATATCTACCTAGTCCACTTATTCACAGGCTTGATTTAATTCTGATATTTCATTTTTGATTTTTTGTCTAGTTGATCTATCTATTTGTGAGAGTGTGGTACTAAAGTCCCCCACTACAACTGTGTTAGTGCTTATTTGGTTTTTCATGTCTGTTAATGTTTGTTGTATGTAGTCTTGTACACCTGTGTTTGGTGCATACATATTTATGATTATTATCTCTTCTTCTTGGAGATTTCCCTTAACAAGTTTGGATTGGCCTACCTTGTCTCTTCTGATCAGTTTACATTGTCTGCAAATAGAGTATCTACCCCTGCTTTTTTTCTGGGTTTCTGTGGCATGGAGAATTGTTTTTCATCATTTGACTTTTAGTGTATGAGTTTCTTTTTGGGCTAAATGTGTTTCTTGAATGCAGCATATTGTTGGATCTTGTTTCTTGATGCATTCTACCAGTCTATTTTGTTTGATTGGTAAACTGAGATCATTTGTATTGATAGTTATAACTGATATATTGGCTTATTTTTTGATGTTATTTTCCTGTCGTAGATTCCCTTTCTTTCTCCTCTGTTTAATTGCTTGCCATGAATGCCCAAACATAGACAAGAAATGGAATGAAAGAAACAGATGCGAACAGAAATTTATAAGAATTAAAAACTACTGGTGGTTTCTTTCTATTGGTGTTTATGTGTTTGTGGTCTTCATCACCTCTTTCTTAAATATCCTCCAGAGCATTCTGTAGAGCTGGTTTTGTGGTCATGAATTTCTTCAGTTGTTCTTTGTTATGGAAGTATGTTATTTGAAGATACTTCCTTTGAAAGATAGTTTTGCAGGATACATCAATCTGGGTTGAAGACTGTTCACTTTTAAAGTTTGAAATACCTCACTTGAGGATCTCCTTGATTTGAGGGTTTATGTTGATAAGTGTGGTGTGATTCTGATGGGCTTTCTTCATAGGTGATTTGCCTTTCTCTCTAGCTGCTTTGAATATTTTGTTCTTGTGCTGAATTTCTGGAATCTTGTTTATTATTTGCCTCAGTGTACATTTATTTTGGTCATAGGTATTTGGAGTTCTATGTGTTTTGTTGATTTGTCAAATTATTTATCCATTTTTGGGAAGTTTTGTGCCATTATTTCTGTGAAGAGGTTTTTAATTGCTTTTGCCCTGTTTCCAGCTTTCTCATTGACTCCAACCTTATGTTGCTCATCTGTACTTCATCTTATAGCTGTTGGATTGTTTTTTCATGGTCTCTTACTATTGTTAAGTTATCTCTGTTTTCCTGGTTGCTAGTCACATTCCTGCCTTTTAGTTCTGATATTCTATCCTTGTCTTCATTCAGGCTGTTGCACATATTTTCAATGGAGTTTTTAATTCTCCTGAATTTCTGTTTGGATTTGTTTCCTTCATTCCCTTTCTTGTCTATGTTGGGCATTCATGGTTTCCATTGTTTTCCTGAATTGCTGTATTTTTTATGTGTCTGCTTCAATGTTTTTCATTTTGATTGTCATTTCTTTTTTGCACCATAGATATTGGTTTTTTTCCATGGCCTCTTCCATTTATTTTTTTTACTTCTGCTACTATCATTTCAGAGAATTCCAGTGGTTGGCTTCTGATTTCCTCTATCTCTTTGTGCTTTGGCCTTGTTCTGGCTGGGCTGGGTGTTTGGAATTGTATTTTATTTCTTTCTATTGTAATTTTCTTTCTTTTCTATCCTTTCTTTTCCTTTCCTTTCCTTTCCTTTTCTTTTCTGTGTCAACGCTTACAAATGTCTTATGTTAGATAGTTTTATCCTTGATGACTAGGTTTTCCTTGGAGATGTCTGTTCCTCAGGTTGCCTTCTAGATATAGGTGGTTCTTGGTCTTTACATCTATTCCAAGACTTTACCTTGTTAATATGTTAAGAATATGAAATTGCTATCAATTTGACTCAAGGCTCATTCCTTTGGTACTGGGCTATAGTGATGGTTATCATCCCTTGTAGTACAGTTAGCAATAACAATAGAGTCAAGCACAGCCTGGTCATTGACACACTGTGGTAATCATTAACCTGATATCTTTAACTGTAGGAGCAAGTTCTATAGTTATGTAATATAATTCAACTTATGTCAGGAAATTGTGTCCAATATATTTCCACTTAGTAGAGTGATTTTACCCTGTTGTGTGTGTGTGGAGGGAAGTTTAAGATGGGTAAGGGACAGATGGAGAGGTAGATAGAGTTAAATATAGTAGAAGCAAGTTTGGTGTACATAGGATGATCATCTACATTTTGGGTAATTGTAGGATACAAGAGGGAGATATTGAAAGAGAAAGAGAAAGAGTATTGAAGTGAATCAGAAAGACTAGAGACAATGTTTCCACACATGAAAGACTCACAAAATCAAGTGAGATAGCTGACAAAAAAGAGGAAGAGAATGAGTAAAATAATACAAAGAGAAAATTTAGATATCTAAACCATGAATGAGATGAAAAAAGTCAAAAAGGGAAAGAAAGAAGAAAGAGAAGTAAAAACAAGAAGCAAAAATAATCACACACATGGGAAAAATAACAAACATACAGAAAGAAATGAAACAAGGCAAAATAGAACAGTGAAAGAGAAATAAAAAGGGAAAAAGAACGAAAACAAAAAATAATATCAAAACAAAACAAAACAAAAAAACCAAAACACACTTTTCTAAATCACTAGTCCTGCCTGTCCACTGTGTGTGTTTTAGCTGGGTCCTATCCTGTCGCTGGCAATTCTGCAGTCTCTGATCCCTGAGTCCCCTCAATAACGAGAGCAGGAGCTGGACTCAGACTATTCTCCTGCCAGTCACAGTAGCTCCAGGTCCTCAAAAATTGTTCTAAACCCTGTATTTTTGTTTCTAGATATTCTCTTGACAAGAAACGTTTATTTTTACCTACCTCTCAGATATTTTAACCCAGAAATCCTTCTGAACACTAACCTAGCATGTCTAAATTCAAATTTAGGGTACTTTCCTCACCTCCTCCCCCAAAAGTTCTTCTTCTTGAGTCTTATGTTTCCTTTAGTACCATACTTGTTTTTATGATCATTTGTCCTCAGAAGCCCAAAATTAAATCTCTTCATCCTAAGGGTGTATTTTTTCCTAATATAACTTTAATCAATTATTAAATTCCATGGAGTCTAATTCAGTCATATCTCTCACATCTATTTCTTTTATCCATTCCTCATTCTACTACTACACACAGTTAGGATCTTATGATCTGTATTCATCACATGCCCTAACCAGTATGCTTACTGCTGACTTCTTGCAAGCATTACATTTTGTTTTCTGTTTACTCAGGTTGACTTTTCAGTGCCTGTAAAAACATGCCCTATAACTACTATTTTTAGACCTTATTGCTCATAGTCCCCTGAGCATACCTGTGCGCCACTGTAAGAGGTATTTAACTTTTTCTGCTGTATCTTCTATGATCAATTACTGAACTACCCTTTCCCCACATCTTTCGTTTTACTTAAGGAGACATTATCTAATCAGAGGTCACAAGTCGGTGTCGATGCACTTCTAACATCTTTCAAAGCTCTCTTACATCTGTGAGCGTCTGATCACTTAATCATTTGTTTGTTTGCTTGTCTGTTTGTTATCCTTATATAGTATGAAACACATTGTGTCTTCAGGAGCTTAAAATTCTGAATTGACAGAGTCCCTTTCAAACACTTTTTTGTGTTCTTCATACTGACATGCTCTCACAATATGTTCAGGAACATGTTTTGAAATGTGCTTGTTCATTTTTACTTTGTGTGTTTGAGATCTGCAACATTATTTCAAAGACTTGCAGAATCGTGCTCATTCCTCTTTGTTGAGTCAAAAAGCAACATCAAAGCTGATGGCAAGCATCAGTCCCAGGTGGGTGTTCAATGAGATGACTGGAGGTGATTTCCCAGGATATGTTCTGCCTTGGATGTAGAAAAACACAGACTCACGGGTTTTCATTTTGGAGGGAACCTCTAGACCCTTCAGTCCTACAACCTAATAATAAAAACGAGGAAACTTAAGTCTGAAGTCTAGAAATATATAATATATAGTTGGTAGATGATGATGATATCTAAGATATAGATGGAGATGATGATGATGATAGATAGATAGATAGATAGATAAATAGATAGATAGAATTGTACCTATACAGGAGATTCAGTTTTTGATTTTTCTTACAGATAACTTAAGACCATGGAGATACATGAATTGCCACTTTTTTAAAAAGTGAAATAAATTCATCATTAGCTGTTTTTCAATTAAAATAAAAGTGGGGTAGTTATTATCTGAAGTATTTGAAGGGTCTAGGCATAGGGCTGGCATTGGGCAAGCAGGATCCACATCTGCTATTCATTTCTGTCTTTCTTTGTTCTTTTTTCCTCTGTGAGAGCATCATTCCAGGCATTGTTTGTAGTTAACAGCTCTCATTTTGTTTTCCTTAATACCAAAATGTCTGCAGATAAAATAGTTTTCCTTTTTAATAATTTCAACTATAACCCTGAAATTGTATCACATTAGTCAGATCTGGGTCACATATTTGAGCTGGAACATAAGGAGGTGTGATCTTCAGTCAGAAACGAGAAATAGGGTAGTTCAAGGCAAGGTCAACAGGAGTAGTTTTTCAGGATGTTCATTGCAGGAAGGTTTCCAAACTGAGGCAGTGACCAGTGGCTGAACCCCAATGGCACAATCTCTGGGGGCTGCATCATTTTTGATGGGAAACTATTTCTCATTTTCTATCTTTAATGGCACTGTATTGGCTAATATCAGCTTACATCAATATTGGAAGATTAAATGAATGCTAAGCAGACTTAAGATATTTTTTCTGGTCACAACTTTTAAAAATATTAGCTTTGATTTTCTTTTCCTTTATGTCTTTTAAAATTGAAGGATTGTTTTACAACAAATGTGTAGGATTTAAAATGGTTAATTTAAAATATCAACTCTGCCACTTTCCTGGTTGTATGAATTTAGAAGTTTTACTACTTTTCTGTCAAAGTTTATTCATAAATAATAGCCACATTTCAAAGTTGGAAGATTATATGAAACATAATAAAGTTCATCACAGAGTGTGCAAATAGTACCAAATCACTTAATGTTGGTTAATTAGAGCAGTTTGAAAAGATGGGCCCAAATTCTTTGACAGTTTTCTTAGAGAGAAGTAAGATCTGTGCCCACTTCTTTTGAGATCAGTACATGTGTAACTGCATCAACCAATATGGTGTGGGTAGGGTTCACCATGTGACTTTTGAGCCTAGCTGATAAAATATTACAGTTTCCCCCAAGAATGCCACTTGACACGCTTCCAAGAAGTTCCCTTATGGACAGTCCCTCTTTGAACTCAGTCACCATGCTGTGAGAGACTCAAGCCACATGGAAAGCTAAATCTCTCTGCAACCTTTCAGTAGGAAGAGCATCAATTTCCTTCAGAACCATGATCTGTAAATGCCATAAATTGTGGAAAGTACTAACATGAGTGCATTTTTTCTACAAGTATTTATTTCCTTGATTATTATAAGTGTGTTTACAACTGTAATGTTTAACTTTGTGTTGATTTGGTAGTCTGTGTTGTTCAGTTGTTTGGTTAAACACCAATATGTTATTATATTTATTTTAGATGTGATTAGCATTTAAATCAGTGGAAACTGAGTAAAGCAGATTCTGCCGCATGAAAGGGTCTGTCTCATCCAATTATTTAAAGACTTTAAGAATAAAGACAAAAAACATTTTCTGAAGAAGGGACTCTAAAGACTGCAACATAGACATTCTCTTAAACTGAATTTGAACCCAGTCTATAACATAAAATAGTATCTGAATTGAGCATCCACCATTCTACTATGTTAATTTCAGCCTTGTCAACCACTGCTATTGATTGCATGAACCACTTTCCAATTTTTAAATTCTCTATTTCTCTCTCTCAAAATCTTATTGCTTGTTTCTTTTCAGAATCCTGACTAGTACAAATAAAAAATACTATAAAAAGACAGAAATCTAGTCAACATATTTAATGATTTAACTTCAACTAGTAGTTGATTTCATTCCTTGACACTTTTGAATTAGAGGGCATATGCAATTCTTATGTTTTTCTACATATGTTTAACTTTGCAACCCCAATAGGAATGCAAGCTTCCTATCTCATAATGCTAATTTTATATCTCCCATAACACCTATTATATAAAACTCAACTTAGGAAACCTCTAGTAATTATTCTTTTGTAGTATGTTAGCAAGACTGCTATAAGGACTATGAAACTATTATTGTGAATATTATGTGCCTGTTTAATATGCTTAACTGACAGTTTTGTTCCATTGTCTCATTGATTCACTATATAAATGTCATTATTGTGCAATCAGTATTTGCATGTAGGAGTGGGACAATAGTTTCCCATGTTTACAAAGAGAATTGTGATCTGATGGCTGGAGGTATGAGATGACTTATTTGCATGAGTCCTCTATGGAGAGTACATTAAAGGCACAGCTTTGTGATTTACTGACTTGATCAAGTCACCTCTCCCTTTTCCAACCTCACTGGCCTCTATGAATTCTGCATCTAACTGATCCAAGTTAATAGAATAAACATGATTTGTTTTCCTAATTTCTATGTAATCCTATCAAGGATACTCTGCATTTTGTTAAATCACACTGCACTATTGAGAAGAGAAACACATGTAATAATGAAAATATTTACAAAGAATCAAAAGCTCTAGGTGCTGATGCCAGATCTTAGTTCTTCTAGTATAGTGGCAGAAGTCCCTAGACACATTTCTGTAGTATCAGTTTTCATTTGAAAAATGACCACCCCTTTTTGCTCTTGTTACTTTTGCTGTCTTCTGCCATCATGAACAGTTGCTCTTCAGTCACACCACTCTGCCTTGGAGCCAGCTGAGTATGGACTGAAACCTCCACAAGCTGTGAGCTAAATAAACCATTCCCTCTTTAAAAAAAAATGAAAAGAAAAGAAAAAAGAAAAATGACCAGTTAGAGGATTTGGATTTTATTATTTGTAAATATTAAATCTGGAAACATTTCTGAAGTCTTTTAGCCAAGCTCTTACAGTCACTGCTAAAATGTTGCTAAGGGAATTTGCAATTTATTATTACCAGTTGAGGGAAAGAAAAGCAGCCAACAGGTGGAAGGACAGAGGTTTGAATTTATGGAAAGTAAAAGAGAGATTATATATATTTTGAAATTATATATAATTTTTAAATTAAAAAGGGAATGAACTGAACAATTGCCCCTGAGGTAGAAGAGAGATTATAATAGAAGCATAAATGCTTGCTGAAAAAGAAAAGCAAAATTACTACTTGGAAATGACTGAGTGGCTAAAAATCTGAGCCTTTATAAGACTGTAGGAAAATTTTCTCAATCAACAAAGAAGCTCAAAGATTTGGGGGCACTAGGTTCATTGACTAAAGGGAGGAAATTCTAAAGCCAGTGGAGCCATGTAAATTTGCCTTCGATGGGAATAATAGCTTTCAGGAATGTTTGAGATAAAGATGAAATATCTTTTCTTCCTCCCATCCTTTTTATTATGAGCACCAGCCTAATTTTTCTCTAAGATTATTTCTGAGTCACTAGACTTGAGTCCTTTCTGAATACCTGGCCCATTGCCTGCCCAGGATTTACCTTTTGGTTTTCAGCTTCTGTTCTGACTACCACCCATGCAGTGGGCATCTGCCAAAGCCTCACAGGTCTGGAGTCCTAGTGGATAATCTAATTTCCTGACGGGGCTTGTCATGTTAAGAAAAATTCGGTTATTTCAGTCTCCATCTCTTTGAAACCAGGAAATATTTTTGGCCTAAATACTGGGAAGACACTTCTGGCCGTAAACACTCCATACATTCTAAAACTTGTTCTAAGCAGCAAAATCACTTCAGGTATAGGGGATATTTTTGTATATTTAATGGGGAATGACAAACTATAAAGTAGCTCTTCTCATATATTTTTTATTGCTATTTTGAAAGTAGTTATGCTTGTTCTTCAAAAAAAGAAACAAGTTCATAAAATATAACATATCTGAAATAGAAGCAATGACTGATGTCTTCATTATTCAAACCCAGCATGCTTAACTCTTTGCTTATGCTGCTAAGCATGCATGGATGTGAATGAGTCCCTCAGTTTTCTCTGCCATTTTTCTATGAATAAATTAAAAATTTTCACACTCAGCTTATAAGATTGCTTACATGAGACTTACCTACAAGGGTCTAGAACTCGTCAGGCTAAGATTTTTTAAAGAATCCAAAGGTAAAATTAAAAGGTAAAAATTAATTAAGCTATATCAATCTTTTTGTAATGAGAGATCTCAATACCCCATTGTTACAAATAGGTCAACTTGACAAAAAATTGACAAAGAAATATTGCAGCTGAACTAAACCTTTCAACAAATGGACTGAATAAGTATATATGGAATGTTCCACCCAATAAGAGAATACACATTCTTCTCAGCAGCACATAGGACTTTCCAAAATAGACCACATACAAGCCCATAGAAAATGTTTAAGTAAAAGCAAATGAATTAAAATTATCCCATGCGTATCAACAGATCATAGTGCAATGAAATTGGAAATTAATGGCAAAGGCATCACACAAACTACATAAACACAAAGAAATTAAGTAACATCCCCTTGAACAGCAAACAGGTAAAGTTAAAAAGGTAAAGTTAAAAAGGAGGTTAGTTTCTGCAATTAAACAATAATGCAAATATGGCACAGTGGAGTCTATGGAAAGCAATGAAAGCAGTCCTATAGGAGAAATTTATAGTGGTAAATTCCCATATCAGAAAAACTGAACAAGCTAAAATAAATAATTTAATATTGAACCTCAAGATTCTAGAAGAAAAAGTGCATACAAGAGAGAAAATTATAAAGATCAGAGCACAAATCAATGCAATGGAGACTAAGAAAACAATACAAGGAATCTATGTATCAAAGACTTGGTTCTTTAAAAGATTAAATAAAAGAGTCAAACCCTTACCCAACCTTATCAAAAAACAAAAGATCCACAATTCATGCAATTAGGGATGAAATGATGAAATTATAATGGATCCTGCAGAAACCAGAAGATCATCAATATCTATTATGAGAAAGTATATTCCAATAAAATGAAAAACTCAGATGAAATGGACAGAATCCTGGATACATACAAATCACCAAAGCTCAACTAAGAAGACATAAATAATCAATATCAGTCAATATGCTTTTTAATGAGCATAGATTCAAAAGTTCTCTATAAGATACTGAAAGGAGCAAACCATCAAAGAGCAAATCATCAAGAAGATTATAAACCATGACTAAGTAGGTTTCATCCCAGAGATGTATAGATGGTTCAACACATCCAAATCAATAAATGCAATATACTACATTAACAGAACCAAGTACAAAAATCACAAAATTATCTCAATAGATGCAGAAAAAGCATTTGACAAAGCCCAACAACCATTCATGATGAAATCTGTACAGAAAATTGGAATACATGGTGTTTATCTCAATCTAATAAAAGTCATCTATGACAAACCAACAGCCATTGTCATACTAAATGGACAAAAACTGAAAGCTTTCACTCTATATTCAGGTACAGCACAGGACACAAGTTAAAGGAACATTAAGATTCTTTCTTATTCCAGGAAAGAATGGTTATCATCAAAGAATCATCCAATAACAAATGCGGGCGAGGATGTCGGGGAAAAGAGCACTTCTCCATTGCTGGTGGGAATGTAAACTGGTATGTAAACCAGAATGGAGATTCCTCAAAAAATTAACACTAGAGTTTCCATTTGACCCAACTGTTTCCAAAAGATTTAAAACCATCATACTGATGTAGGGGAATGAAACGCCTAACCTGCTAGATGTCCAGTATGAGTTTGTGTTCTCCAAAATCGAAAAATGAATTTTAGGGACAACAGAGGTTAACAGCAAAATATATTTATTGAGAGAAAGAAAGCTTTTGTCTGAGGGAGAGACAGAAGGAGTCCTGAATGTGTTGCCAAAGATTCTGTCTTTTCTATGGACTTTTATACAGTAAAACCACAAAGTGAGGAAGTCTAAGGTGGGGAAGACATGGGAACTCGCAAGGTGAGCATAAGGTGGGACAGAAATATGGCCAACCAATAAGATTAATTGCTCAGGCAAAAATGGTTAAATGAAGAAGTGAGTCGTGTAGCAAGTGGGCATGCACAAAGAGCAGCGATTCTTCATGTAGGGGGTTGGGATGGTGACTCCTGGTTTCCACAGGGTAACAGAGACCTATTTAGAATATCAGTTCCTGGTGATTATCCTAGGGAAGTATATGAGTGCATTTGATTTATATTTTGTCTTGAGGTCTGGCCTATAGTGGAGGTGTCTCTCTCCCCCACAGTTGCAAGTATCTGGTCTTCTGCACTGATTCCTTTGAGGGTCCAGCCGTGTCTGACTGCCTATATTATTTCCATCTATCCCAGTTGCCTGTAACAATGCGACAGTGATAGATGTATACAATAGTCAGAGTAGTAGTATAGTATCTAGGAAACAGCTCATATGCCCATCAAATGGATAAAGAAAATGTGGTGTTTATACACAAGGGTGCACTACTTTGCCATAATTAAGTACAAATTTGAGTCATTTATAGGAAAATGGATGCAACTTGAGGCCATAATCTTTAGTAAAATAAATTGGCTTATAAGTCTAAACATTGCATTGTTTTTCCTGCGTGAGAAACCAACAGGGTAAATACGGAACATAACGGAGGATAGGTGTTGGGAAGTAGGAAGAACGTGTTTAAATGGTAAGGGAAACAAGGGAGGCATTGGGGGAAAGGAAGAAAGGCAAAAGGAAAAATAAGAGAATGGAGGTGAAAAAATAGGGGAGGGGAAGAAGGGTTGTGAGGAGGTTAGGGGAATGGAAAAAAAAAAGAATTAAAATATATTATGTTCTGGAGCCCGGTGCGGTGGTGCATGCCTTTAATCCCAGCACTTGGTAGGCTGAGATAGGAGGATCATGGTGAGTTCGAGACCAACCTGGGCTACAAAGTGAGTTCAAGGGCGGCCTGAAGGGCATAGTGAGACCCTGTCTCAAAAAAATAGGGCTGGGGATTTAGCTCAGTGGCCTAAGCACCTGCCGGGCAAGAGCGAGGTTGTGAGTTCAATCCCTGGCACCAAAAAAAAAAAAAAAAAAAAAAAGAAAAAGAAAAAGAAAAAAGATATGTTCTGGTACAAATTCCCTAAGATGAATACTATCAGTACAAATATGCATAATAAAAATAAGGTCAAAAGAAAACAAATCTATTTTTAAAAGCAAAAATCGACCGCAAAGCGCCGGCACCACGCGGCACCAGCTTGCATCAAGGGAGATCTGATCCGCCTTCCGGGGATGGGGATTCCGCCGCCCTGGAAGAGAACCAGAACCGGTCCAACCGGACCCCAACTCGCTGGGACCGCAGGGCACTGGTGCGCGGGCTCAGAATCAAGGACATCACCCCCCCACCCCCCCACCCCCACCCCCACCCCCCCGGTAAGCAAGCTGCTGGCTCTGAGGTCTGGCTAAATTGATGGCAACTAAGGTACATAAAGCAA